>CAUYON010030425.1:0-15492 GCA_963573935.1 Arctocebus calabarensis
GTGTAGATATCATTCTGTAGCTGTTAACTGCGAGTTTAACTTGCATTAAGGGATTTGGGGGGGACCATTTAACTTAATTATTGCTAGTTTTGAAATGTCTTTGTAAGAGTAGGGTTGGCACAAATGCAGCAATATGTAAGATTAGGAGATGGGGACACACTTATCTGTGTTCCTATGGAAACTATTTGAATATTTGTTTTATATGGATTTTTATTCACTTTTTAGACATGCTATGAAAGAGCACCCCTCTGCTGCTCAGCAAGCATTTGTGGCTTGCACAGTGTCAGAATGGGCCAAAAGCTTAGTGTTGTGACCTGTTTTAAGAATAAAGTATCTTGAAATTAAAAAAAAAGAAAATATGGATACAATTTACCAAATGGAACTGGCTGAACTGCAGAATTGTGACTCTCTGAAAGATGCATTCAAGTCAAGCAGCCTTCCTAATTTCTGTGTATCTCTCCCCTCTGAGACATATCCTAATCTCAGGAATCATGCACTCAAAATGGCAACCATCCTTGGCAGCACTTATGTCTATGAACAGACATTTTCCAGAATGAAATATCTTAAATCTCCAACCAAATCTAGACTAACTGATGCACACTTGCATCACTTGTTACAAATAGCAGTGACAAATATGGAACCGGACATTGACCATCTCATTAGCCAAAAGCAGGCCCATAGTTCCCATTGAAATACTGACAAGTTCGTTGATTTAACTTTATTTGTTCTTCATTTTAAATATTGTATTTGTTCCCATTTTGTTTTTTTACTTCAAAATAAGATATGTGCAGTATGTATAGGAATTTGTTCATAGTTTTTTTTTTTTAAACTATAGTCCAGCCTGCCAGTGGTCTGAGGGACAGTGAACCGGACCCCTGCTTAAAAAGTTTGAGGACCCCTGTTCTACAGGAAGTGAAGGGGAGGTCTATGTTGGGGAAGGGTCAGCATTTGTTATTAAGAATGGGCAGCACTGGCTCAACGCCTGTGGCTTAATGGGCTAAGGCGCCAGCCACATACTCCTGAGCTGGTGGGTTCGAATCCAGCCTGGGCCCACCAAACAACAATGACGGCTGCAACCAAAAAATGTTCAGGCATTGTGGCGGGCGCCTGTGGTCCCGGCTACTTGGGAGGCAGAGGCAAGAGACTCGCTTGAGCCCAGGAATTGGAGGCTGCTTGAGCTGTGATGCCACAGCACTCTGTCCAGGGTGATGGCTTGAGGCTCTGTCTCAAAAAAAAAAAGAATGGGCAACACTGAGCTTGTGTTTGTAGCCCAGAGGGAGAGAGGCCACCAAATAGACAGCTCATTGCAAAGAGCTGGGGGCAAGGGAGGGAAGAAAAGCACAGACACAGGGCCAGGCTCTGGACAGGCAGGCCCCTCCCTGTGAGACTGTAGGAGATTGGGGTGCACGTATGGAATGATGCAGGATGGGAGAAAACAGGTTGGAAGTCAGACTGGGCACAAGTCAGGGAGGAGTTGAAGTTTTCTTCTGGGAAAGAATGAGAAGGCAGTTGGGTAGAAGGTTTGAAGAGAATAATAGTGTTTGGGAATCATATTTGAAGGACTTGAGGAAAGAACTAACAAAAGACAAGTGAAAGCCTGCCAGCCTCCCTGGGGGTGAGAGCTAAGACTGTTGAGTAACACACTTGCACTCAGTTCCTACATCACTGCTCACCTGGGACTTACAAAAGCAGGAAAGCCCAATTATAAGACTGACCGTGGGTTGTGGAATTGGGGCAGTGGGAGCAAGGAAGTTAAGAGTTTGGAGGGCATTATCTATGTGGGTCATACTGAGTAGTGATGCTAATGAGGGCAAGACAGGACCAGACTGAGGAAAGGATCAAGGGGTCAGAGCAGGCATGAGTGTTTGCATGTGAGCGTGCTAAGGACAGTCAGGCATTTCTCTGCTCCTGGAGAAAATGTTCTTCACCAGCCATGTATGTATTCTGTGCTTACCACCAGGCTGAGAGGTTCTTAGATGCTGTGGTGAGCCTCACAGAGCAGTGTGTGTGCATGAACTGTATAGCACCATGGTCCACGTGAGTCCCGCCCTGACAAAACAAGACTTGAATTAGAGCAAACTGCTCACCTGCAGGGAACGCCCACCTCTCCAACCCTGCTACGGGGAGAGCACGTGCACAGTGGCCTGGCAGAAATTAGGCCCAATTTATGAGAAGTTGTGATGTGTCAAACCACAAGTGTGATTGTAACCTCTTAATTCCTTTTCTTTTGAAAGAAAGAGGAATAACCATCTACTTACAAAACTATGTAGACATAAAGGCTGTTTTCTCTGAATTCCATCTGAATTCTGCCTTAAGATCTGGTGAACATTTATTAAAAGGAATGCTCCTTAAAAATTAAATATATTTATACTACCCCAAAAGTTTTAATGTTTAGCTTCCTCATGAGTACTTAGGTTCTTTGGCATGTGACCACTATAGTGTGACTAATAAAATCTCTTCAGTATAAGATACAGGATACCAAGCAATTTTTATAACCTGGGAAGCCACTGAGTGTGCAAGTAGGTTTTACCTTACACTTATAATATTAGTTGCCTATGGAATTTTTCTATAAAAATATTAAAATAAAAGTCTACTTTGGGCACATACACCTAGGGTGGCCGGTTCAAACCCAGCCTGGGCCTGCTAAGCAACAATGACAACTGCAACCAAAAAATAACTGGGCATTGTGGCGGGCATCTGTAGTCCCAGCTACTTGGGAGGCTGAGGCAAGAGAATTGCTTAAGCCCAAGAGTTTGAGGTTGCTGTGAGCTGTAACACCATATCACTCTACCTAGGGTGACAGCTTGAGTCTCTGTCTCAAAAAAAAAAAAGTAGTCTACTTTGTATTTCATAAAATGTTTTCTGAGATGCAGTAAATGGTGACTATGGAAAAAAATAGGTGATTTATTTCCTGGGGGAAAGTCAGTCAGTTATCTGCAAACTAAAAAGTCTAGCACATGTCAGGTGCTAGATAGAGAGAAAGGAGCAAGACCTGACCCTCGTTTCTGGATTTTTCATTGTCCACTGGCCCTAGTGTCACCTAAAAAAGCAATCAAGACACAGTGTGGTAAGAGCTGTGAAGGGCAGGCAAGCTGGGTAAGTGCTGACCGTTGAGGACTCCCCGAAGTCCTCTTTGGAAGAACAGGGGAGGTGTACAGAACACAGTACCCACTCTGCCTGGGGGTTTCTGGATGAACCTTTTCAAAATAGCAGTGAGCTGAATCTGCAAGGATGTGCAAAAGTTTGCCAGATGCAAACACCTAGGAAGAAGGAACAACACGTGCAAGAGCTGGAGCAGCATGAAGGCAGGTGAAGGGGGTGCAGCACAAGGCTGGCATTTTCAGAGCCAGTAGGGCAGACTGGGGTACAGTGCTGCAAAGGAAGGCTGGACCAGGTGCCACAGCACCTTGGACACTATGGGCTGGCCATCTTCAGTATTGAAAACTAAGGCTAAAAATTCTACTAACTTTCCCAAGCTATATAGGAACTGGTGGGCCCAGGAGTAGCCTCAACTCTTCAGACATCAAAGCCTTTTCTCCTGTCCCTGCCCCATGCTGCTCAATCAGTATAAAGGTCTTTAGACCTTGTTTTCTTTTCCCTAGTGATGAAGTTTGTTTTGCAAATAGAATCTGAACCCCAAGCTCTAATAAAAAACAGATAAGGTTTCATTAGCATCATTAGAATAAATTTATTTCATATTTAAATTTATAACCAATGTAATTAAAACAATGGCTTTCTTTTTTAAAAGCCCTTTTATTTTAGAATACTTTTAAATTGACAGAAAAGTTGGAGGGATAGTCGAGAGAGGTCCCATCTCTCCGACACTCAGTTTCTCCACTGTTAACATCTTACATTACCATGTTACGTTTGCCATAACTAAGAGACAGCCATTGGGACATTGCCGTTAATAATTAAACTCCATACTTGGAATTTCACACTTTTTCCATCAGTGTCTTCTTTCTATTCCAGGGTCCAGTTAAAGCACAAATTGAAATGACTTTATTTTTGCAAATACTAAAACATAAAGTCAGAAATTAGGTTATAATGCATCATCAGATGTTCACTTTGTGACTTAAAGTAAGATACTGTCTTGAACACTTAGAAGAAATACCATCTGTAAAAAAGATATTAAGCCCTGGATTAATATCATTGCAAGAAGCGAGCCGGATGAGCAGCTGGCTACCAAAATACAGTTGGGATAACTATCTGATAATGCAGGCTCAGGCTCCTATAACGACACATCATAGACTGGGCAACTTTAGCAACAGAACTTGATTTTCTTATAATTTGGGCAACTAGAAGTCCCAGATCAGGGTGCTGGCTGATTTGATCCCTGGTGTGAGGGCTCTTTTCTTGCTCTGTATATGGCTGTGTCCTCATGTGGGTTTTTTTGTTTGTTTGTTTGTTTGTTGTAATGCCCATTCAGAGAGTGCTACCTCTCTCTCTTCTCATAAAATCACCAGTCCTGGTAGATTAGGGCCTCACCCTATGACCTCATTTAACCTTAATTACCTCCTAAATACCTTATCTCCAAACAGATCACATTGGGGGTTGGTACTTCAACTTATAAATAGGGGGTGAAGGGGCTACTGCAATTCAGTTCCTAGCAGAGCCCAGAGGCTAAAATGTGAAATCTTTATAATTCAATCATGAAACATATGACATAGAAACTTTTTCTATTTTGTTCAGTAAAGAAGTAAAACGCTTGACAACATACAAGAAAATGTTAACTATTTAGATCATATTTTAATGCACCATTAAATAAGTTAACAAAGAAATATAGTGTCATGTGTACTGAGGGTGCAAAAGCAATAGCAAGAAAAAAATTTCAAAAGTAAATTGCCTTATAAAAGTAATTCCCAAAGTTTTCAGGTGGTCATTAGTTTTTTCATAGATGTTACAAGATACGGCATCCTTTATGCAGGGTGCTGTGGCATATGCCTACAATCCTAAATGATTAGGGGGTTAAAATAGGAGGATTGTTTGAGCCTAACAGTTTGAGGCCAGCGTGGGCAAGATAGTGAGAAACCCAGCTCTAAAAAAGTAAAAAATGAAAACAAAAGACATGTATCCTTCAGAAACATGCTTAACAATTATTAATTATTTGTTATATACACTCTCTGTATGGGCCATGAGTTCTAGAATTTACTATCCCATGCCAAAGATACTTATTATACTAAAGTAGAGAACAAGTACAGACACTGCCCATAGCTAGGGTTTGTTTTGGTTTTGCCAATAAAGAAGCTTAATTGGCTAAATTCACCTCAACTACAGCAGAGTTGCCCTTTTGCCTGTCACTTCTCAAGTAGTTAGCCTGGGGTTGCAGCATTCCCCATGACCAAAAATGCAAACCAAGTAGGACCATAGTAAATGTGTAGAGTAAGTGGTTGTTATTGCTGGTGTTTTTAGTTTGAGATGTGGAGTGAAATGGTAATGCCATTAATCAAGAAAAATATGGGAGAAGGTTTAAAGATTTAAAAGTAGGTAGGAGAGAGTTCGAATAACTTCAGAAGATACAGAGATATTCATTTAATCTTTGGAATGTTAGAAAAAACAAGTAATCTAGGACAACTCTAAGTTATCATTTGAAAGTTGAAAAAAATTAATTAAAGATGGTATGCCATTGACTCAGTTTCTTATGGTATAGAAAGATTAATAAGGCGAATTGGGTAAGTGAGGTGAAAGCTATGTTCATTAGTAGCATGTAAGCACTCCAATTTGTACAAATAATCAACACATCGAATCCCATAATGGCATAAATGTATATATGATCTATGAACAAATGACTTAATAAAAAAAAAATAAGAAATCCTAAATGATTTCAAAACTAAAAACCAGGTACAATGGCTCACACCTGAATCCTAGTGCTCTTGGAGGCTGAGACAAGGAGCTCAGGAGTTCGAGACCAGCCTGAGCAAGAGCAAGACCCATCTCTACTAAAAATAGAAAAATTAGCCAGTCATGGTATTGTAAGCCTATAGTCCCCGCTATTGAGAGGCTGAGGCAGAAGGATTACTTGAGCCTTGGAGTTTGAGGTTTCCATGAGCTAGGCTGATAACCACAACACTGTAGCCTGGGCAACAGTCTTAAAAAGAAAAAAAAAAAAACCTGCAAAAATAGATGACTAGTTGTAGTTGGCTACAGTGTTCATCTAGGAAAGCTGAATTGAATACCCTTTCAGTTTTGTTGCTATGTTGATATTTATTGTTCTGTTAGTGTTCCAACATATAATGTGGTAAATTTTGGTATGTTTAATTAGTAAAACATTGATTGAACAATAGCTTGATTTTCCTTTGATGAAGCCCTGTTACGAGTTTGTACTCAACCCTGGAGTTCTTAAGTATTCCTGGTTCAACTGGAATAATTGTATTGGAAAATACAGCTGAAGTCTAGAGCTTCCATATTGGTAGATAGTAAAGTGTAGCTTTTTTTGTTGCTACACTGGATTTTTTTTTTTAACCTCTGTTACCAGCTCTTCTCACTTTCCCAGCTCTCATTCCCTTTTGATTCTAGAGTCTCACAGAAAAGCGTGAGATATAGTGGTCTTCCTACAGGCTTTTTAGCAGCAGAGTGCCTGCATCTTTAGCTCACTTTGGAAAAGCTGACGCTGTTCACCAACACTATATCCTTAGGGCCTCTTCTAAACCTGGGGAAAACTCCTCTGGGATGGAGAAAGGTACTCACAGTCCTGTCCTCTGTTTGCAGGTGGTCCCCATGCTTCCTAGGCTGCTGTGTGAGGAGCTATGCAGCCTCAACCCCATGACCGACAAACTGACCTTCTCTGTGATCTGGACGCTGACCCCAAAGGGCAAGGTAACAACTTACATGTTGTCTTTCTCTGCTTCACACTATTCCCATTCCATGAGTTTTGGTAAGCACCATTGTGTACCTGGCACTGGGCTGGGGTGGCCATGGTGATAGGACAAGAGAGGCAGAAAAGAATGTAAGAGTGTCACTCCCACTTAGAAGGCAAAACTGGCCCTATAAACTTTGTAACAAGTGCCTCGTTTCTTGTCTATTGTCAGATGAAGGAAGAAAGTGAGTAAGCAGAGTAATAAAAAAGAGGCTGACACAGGAGATAGGGTTTCAGCAGGTATGAGTGTGGATGGGCAAAGGCAGGAAGAGCAGTCTGAGCTGCAGGTAGGAGGGCAGAGCCTATCAGGGAAGAGTTTTCGTAAGTGGGGTGAAATCAAACTATGGACAGTCTCAAATTCCAGGCACAAAAGAATTCAGTGTTAGGGTTCCTCTGAAGCATCATGAGAAAGGTCTCTTACAGCGGTTCTCAGCCTGTGGGTCACGACCCCTTTTGGGGTGGAACAACCCTTTCACAGGGGTCACTTAAATACATCCTGCATATCAGATATTTACATTGTGATTCATAACAGTAGCAAAATTACAGCTATGAAGTAGCAACAAAAATAATTTTATGGTTGGAGGTCACCATAACATGAAGAACTATATTAAAGGGTCACAATGTTAGGAAGGTTGAGAACCACTGTTCTAGAAAGATTAGTGCTACATTATGTAAAGGAGGTATAAAGATGAATCAGCAAGGTAGTGCTGTGATCAAGGCACCAGTGATGAGACCAGGGACTAAGAACAGAAGGAGAGGAATGTTAGCAGGTAATCCTCGACACAGGGTTGAATGAGGGAGATGAGTAGAAGATGACTCCAGGAAAAACCAGTCCCTCCCCCCACAGAAACAACTGTAGGGTTGTGATTTAGAAAGCAATGGCACCTACTCAATGGAATATTATGAAATTATTAAAGCTGTTTACAGAGACTATGGAAGAACATGGGAAATGTTTATGCTGTAATATTAAATGGTAGTAAAAAAAATAATTATAAAGAGGTTCCAAATAAAGACAGAGGATTGAATACCCACATTTACTTTCATTCCTTCCCAAAACCTCACTAAAACAACAGTCAAGAGATTTTTTTTTAAAGACATAAACCCACAAGGACAAAGAGAGTGGGAGAGGAGACAACAGCAACAAAGTTTTGGAAGCTGGGTAGCAGATGGATGAGTGGTAACTGACTTAGCAGTACTAAGAAAGCCGAATCCCTAGCCAGCAATAGAGAAAGCCAAGAAACAACCCAATTTGCATGGCAGAACCCTAAGAAAATTCTGAAATTGACAACAGCAGATGACTCTAGAAGGTGGAGGGGTGGGGGGAAATGAGGCTTACGGTATTGGCGGTTGAAAGTTTATTTTAAAAGATTCTCCTTCCCATACCATCATAGAACACCAGAAATTATTCTCTGGACAGGGTAAGGTAAGGGGTGTGTGAACTAGAAGGCACCAGATACACTTGATGATCGTGGTAACTGGGGGGCAATTGAGTGAATCTTGACGTACTGAATGGTGAGGGCACCAGCTTTCTTTCTTTTCCCTGCCAACCACAGAATCCTGGTAGCCAGACCTGTACCCATGAGTCAGGTTTTCACTTTCTCCAAGGAAACTGAGTAGTGAATAAAAAGGCTTAAGGATACTAACCTTGAGGTCTTCCCAACCAGCAACTTAGCTGTGTCCCCCGACAGTAAAGCTTATGGACAATAAACTCCACCATCTCGGTCAGAGCTTTTTAGGATTTCACCTTCATGTGTGAAAAGACAACCAAAAGGAAAGTCTCTAATAAGAAATAAGAAGACAGGCTCGGCGCCTGTGGCTCAATGGGCTAAGGTGCCAGCCACGTACACCTGAGTTGGCAGGTTCGAATCCAGCCTGGGCCCGCCAAACAACAATGACGGCTGCAACCAAAAATGGCCGGACGTTGTGGCGGGCGCCTGTAGTCCCAGCTACTTGGGAGACGGAGGCAGAAGACTTGTTTGAGCCCAGGAATTGGTGGTTGCTGTTAGCTGTGATGCCATGGCACAATACCAGGGTGAAAGCTTGAGGCTCTGTATAAAAAAAAAAAAAAAAAAAAAATTCTACTCTTAAATTTCTTTGGATTTCAGCTATTTACTTTGTCCTAAGTCACTTTTATAATACTTCCTATAGTTAAGCATATAGGACACAGGTAGGTATTTGAGGGTCATTTATATTTTAGAAGGTGTTACTGATCAAAATTTATACTTGTGTTTTATCCTGTGGGCATATATTTATAAAAGGAAAATATAAAGGGCAAAAGTAATGTGAGGCAGGTTCTCATTGTTGCTTTTTCTGTTTTTTTTTTCCCAAGGATTTTGAGTAAAGATAAAGAACTACTCTATAGAGTTGCCTTCCTTTACAATCCTTTTTGTAGGTATGACATAATTTCATACTTCTTTACAGCATTCCCTATAACTTTGAGAAACACTATTATATTGTTGCTTTTTTGTGTTGTTTTGTTTTATTTTTAAGAGACAGGATCATGATTTTTTTACCGAGGCTAGAGTGATGATATGATCATAACTCACTACAGCCTTGAACTCCTAGCCTTGAGCAATCCTCCCAAAGTGCTGGGATTCCAGGCACAAGTCAGCCTGCCTAGCCAATATTGTTTTTGTAATACATAGAAATTTCGCTTTTTTTACATTATACTTGAATTACCTCAGTTTGCAATTTTGGCATTAGAAACTGAGACAACTCATTCTCTATTTTGCAGGGCATTTGGGATTACTGTATCTGTCTCCTTTGCACTACAGCTGATAGTATCAATTGGCTGTTCTGGTTGTTGTTGCTGTTACTCTTTGAGTCTTAGGGTCTCCTTTGTGCTACACTAAAATGTGATACAAAAAGAAACACGTTGGCGCAGACCTAGGAAAGAGCATCTGAAAGATACCTACCGTGTTAGAGTAGGAAGGTGGGAACCCATGTAAAGTTAGGCTAGAAAAGGAAGAATGGTGGCTATGATCAACAATTATAAATTTATGGGGGATTCCATTTGGTAAACAAAATTCCTATTATGCTAGAATTTGGAAGACAAAAAGAAGAATAAGTAGTTTATTCCCATAGATCAAAAGTACAGGTTAAAAGCGAAATAACTTTAGTAATAGCCTAACTAAATATATAGATGATATTGTTGAAGGAACATGTTTAGGGGATATATTTTTTTCATCTTTTGTTATTGATTTCCTAGAGGGCAGTAGTGTCCTCCCTTTTATTGTAGTCAGAATCCTGTTCTGGGTACATAATATAATAAATCTGGCACTTCAGAGATTAAAAAATAGGGGAAGACACAGAGCCCCAAGTGTTTGGTAGTGGTTGTTTTTGAGACGGGATCTCACTCTGCTGCCCAGGCTGGAGCGCACTGGCATCATCAGACTTCACTGCAACCTCAAACTCCTGGGCTCAAGTGATCTTCCTGCCTCAACCGCCTGAGTAGCTGGGACTACAGGCACGCGCCACTAGGCCTGGCTAATTTGTTATCGTTTGTTGCCCAGGCTTTTCTTAAACTCCTGAACTCAAGCCATCTTCCTGCCTCAGCCTCCCAAAGTGTTGGAGTTACATGTGTGAGCCACCACACAGGCCCCAACTATCTTTTCTGGTCCACAAATCAATAAAAGCAGTTCAGCCTCTCATTTTTGTTTCTACTATCTCTTTAAATGAAAGTCTTTATATATATAGCATCCTATCTGAGCAAAAAGATATAGACAAAAAGATTTAAGGGAAAAAGCAAAAAGACATAGATTTAAGGGAAAAAGCAAAATCTTTTAAGCAAAAAGATTTAGACAAAAAGACAAAAAGATTTAAGGGAAAAACTTAGTTACTATTATCTATTACAGTAACTAAATCATTACCCTCCCCCCTCAGCAAGGCACACTGCTGCAGTTCTTTTCAGGGGGACAAAGAGGTGGGATTATCAGACTTTTATGATTGGATAGGATCGTAATTCAACTCCTCTCCCCTCCAATGCCTGACTTTTCTCTACAATATCATTTAGAGATTTAGAGACTAGTCTGTGTTTAAATATCTCCCAAGATAACACGTTACATGTTTGGATAGTTCTGGGTTTATATATAGTAAATCATTCTTATATTAAGTGAAAATCTGCTTCCTTATAATAAAGCCATTTTAAAGAATTTTCTGTCTTAATGTATCTTTTTTTTTTTTTTTTTGAGACAGAGCCTCAAGCTGTCACCCTGGATAGAGTGCTGTGACATCACAGCTCACAGCAACCTCCAATTCCTGGGCTCAAGCGAGTCTCTTGTCTCCCCTCCCAAGTAGCTGGGACTACAGGTGCCCGCCACAATGCCGGCCATTTTTTGGTTGCAGCCACCATTGTTGTTTGGCGGGCCTGGGCTGAATTCGAACCCGCCAGCTCAGGTGTACGTGGCTGGCGCCTTAGCCCATTGAGCCACAGGCGCTGAGCCTGTCTTCTTTTACATTATAGTTCTTCACACATTTAAAGGTAACTTCCATGTTGGAATTAGTCATAGTTTTTACCCTCAGATAACTTACCATCTGATACCCAGATCTATCCTAGTTTTTTTTTTTTTTTGCAGTTTTTGGCCGGGCTGGGTTTGAACCTGCCACCTCTGGCATATGGGGCCGGCACCCTACTCAGTGAGCCACAGGCGCTGCCCGATCTATCCTAGTCTTACTCATCCATGTCTTGTTATCTTCCTCTTGTTTTTAAAAGGCCTCTTCTGCTTTTGATTTCTTTTCTAGCTTTTCTTATCTTATCAGTTTTCTTTTTCTGTTGCCCACCAGTTGCTTCCCTACCATTTTTTTCAGCTTTCTGTTCCTACACATTGACTTTCCCTTTAAAAGATTTTGAAGTTTTTGGTATTCCCAGCTTCTTTATGGATAACATATGCATTTGGAATTTTTTTTAGATAGGATTAAAGATGTCTGAGCACAGTGGCTCATGCCCGTAATTCTAGCACTGTGGGAGGCCAAGGTATGAGGATCATTTGAGCTCAAGTGTTTTTTTTGTTTGTTTCTTGAGGTAGAGTTCACTTTGTCGCCTGTGGTAGGAGTGAGCCACTGTGCCTGGCCTGAGCTCAAGAGTTTGAGACTAGGCTGAGCAAAAGGGAGATCTTGTCTGACTAACCTTTACATACTTAAGTGCTCCCACTTGATTTGATTTATATCCATGTGATATGATAAAATTATGGAAACTTGCTTTATGCTTAACATTCTGGTGATGATTTAGAACCCCACCAGAAGAAGCGATATTGAAGATTTAAAGTGTTATTAGTATATCTGATAGTTTCTATTTTATCTAGTTTCTCCTTAAAACTGTGAGATTCTCCAAGGTGAGAGACCTTGTTCATTTTTGTTTGCTAATCTATCACCTCTGTATCCCAGCTACTACAAGGCCTTTTATATAATAAATAGTTAATATTTGTTATACCGAATTAATTAATTAATCGCAGGTGGCAATGGATAAACTTAACTTTTCACATAGAATCTCTTGTATTGGCACATAATTTTTGTGCCAAATAAATTACTATGTGCCCCATCAATAACCAAGAAAGCCCACAGAGAGTCCAGAAGCCACTCTTTCTCTTATTAATCTGGTAGTATGGTTTCTGGTTTATTCAAGGTATCTGTGTATCCCTCTATGGTAGATATCAATCTCTGTTGTTAACATCTTATAATGTGGTTCTATTAAAAGCTCTTGTCCATTTACCACAAGTAATGATCAAGTATTTTCACTCTAGAACATATTGTTAAGAGTGGGGTGTGTGTCAGTGTATAGAAAGTCATCTGGAGTGTGATGTCATAAAGGGAATATTTGTGTCTATCTCAAATATATTGTAGAGGGCAATGTGATAACATTTTTCTTACGTTTTACATGATATAAAAACATGAAATAGGCTCAGCGCCTGTGGCTCAACGGGCTAAGGCGCCAACCATGTACATCTGAGATGGCGGGTTCGAATCCAGTCCGGGGCCGCCAAACAATGACGGCTACAACCTAAAAATGGCCGGGCGTTGTGGCGGGCGCCTGTTGTCCCAGCTACTTGGGAGGCAGAGGCAAGAGACTCGTTTGAGCCCAGGAGTTGGAGGTTGTGAGCTGTGATGCCACAGCACTCTATCCAGGGTGACAGCTTGAGGCTCTGTCTCAAAAAAAAAAAGAACATGAAATATATCAAACTCTTGAGGGCAGCCTGAGCAAAAAGTGAAACCCCCTCTCTACTGAAAATTGAAAAACGAAGGCAAGAGGATCTGTTGAGCCCAAGAGTTGGAGGTTGCTGTGAGCTATGTCACCATGGCACTCAACCCAGGGTGACAGCTTGAGACTCTGTCTCAAAAAAAACCCAAAAAAACAACTCCTGTGGATTTTGTACATTTTATAGGTCAGAGATAGGCAGAGTTTTCTATAAAGGGCCAGATAATAAACGTTTTAGGCTTCGTAGCCCATATCGTCTGTCACAACTACTCAACTTTGCCATTACAGAGTGAAACTAATGAGCATGACCAATCAAACCTACAGACTCCCAATTTGAATTTCATATAATTTTTATGTGTTACTAAATATTCTTTTTTTTTTTTCTTTTTGCCTAACCAATTTAAAATATAAAACCATTCCTTATATATGTAGGATAATTTCCTAGAGGAGGAGGTAAAAAAAAAAAAATTCTTAGTTCATAGTCATACAAAACAAGGACAGGATAGGATTTTTCCTGGAGGCCATATAGTTTGCTGACTTCTGATATAGACCAGAAAAGTGATTAACTACATGAATTTCTGCCTTTGTACGGCATCTTCATTCAGTGTCAAAGTATTTTTTTGTTTTGTTTACCGTTAGCAATGGAAAAACAAAAGATTAGAGCATTAGTTTCTAGTTATCTGGCTGTCACGATACACCTGCACTGTGATCTAAAAAATGTTCTATAACAACCACAGTGCTCTGTCTCTGCAAGTTTTCCAAATTTCTCTGTCTTATATTCAGTGATGATGCCAGCTATCCCCCTTGTTTGGTTTGGTTTTTAAGTGTCCACCTCCATTTTCCCCTAAGGAATAAAGAAACAATTCCCAAATTTACCTTTTCTGTAGTTAAGTTGTAGAGCTATATAATGAACATGGTAAGAAAAGTAAAATAATGTTTTCTCTGAGCTTTTGGTTTACCTTAGTGTTTTGAGAAGCCATATAAATTTAAGGTAAAGCATCTAAGGAACACCTTTTAGAAGAGTCTTTCTTTCTAAGTATTACTTCCAAAATAAAGAGATTTCTCTGAGGGGAATTCCTTAATTCACAGCCTATTTGGGCAGAATTCACCAATGAAAATAAAATAAAGTTACCTTCTTTTGGAAGTGTCTTTGTTCCCTTCTTGACCTGGATGTATGCTGAAGGATTAACGTGGGAGGTGCTTTTTTTTTTTTTTTTGTAGAGACAGAGTCTCACTTTATTGCCCTTGGTAGAATGCCGTGGTGTCACACAGCTCATAGCAACCTTCAACTCCTGGGCTTAGGCGATTCTCTTGCCTCAGCCTCCCGAGTAGCTGAGACTACAGGCTCCCACCACAATGCCCGGCTATTTTTTTTGTTTTTTGCAGTTTGGCCAAGGCTGGTTTGAACCCGCCACCTTCAGTATATGGGGCCGGCGCCCTACTCGTTGAGCCACAGGCACCGCCCTGAGGTGCTTTTTAATAAATCCCTAAATCCATGTGCCTTTCAATTCCCTTGTCCAAGATCCTTTAGTTTTGATACTTGGTTAAATAAATTGTTTATTCGTTAACAATTCAGCAAGATATTTAAACCTAAAGAAATCTGCTAAAGTACTTCCCTTTTGAAACATTTTCTTTGATATTTTTCTTATATCATTTGCTCTGTTAATATTCAAAATTGTAAATAAATCTTATTGCAAATCTGATTCTGTTTACTACTAATCACTAAGGAAATAGAAGCCAGCAAAGCTATATATATAGACACTCCTGTCCTCCCAAAAAGGAACCTCTGCTGTGTCTGTTCAGCCAGAGATGGCTGTCAGTCAGTCTTCATGTTCAGTTCTCAGAATGTTGTTTTAAATCAGCTTTGAACTCATTGGACTATTTATACCAAGGTTAAAAAAAATGAATTTTTGCTAATCAACTTAATCAGTCACTACAGCAAATATAATTGGCACATCTGTTACAAACATTTTAATATGCTAAATTTGTCTTTTGTGGTTTTTTAAAGTACTGTACAAATTAGTAGTTATTAACTATCCAGTATTGCCACTCTGATGGCACTGAAGAATGGAGTGGGTGTGGGTATGTGGGTGTAAGGAGAGCTTGTTCCTATAATGAGGAATTAATATAAAGTATATCATTTTTACCTCTTACTTCAACTTGGGAAAACCTTTTCTTTTTTTTTTTTTGAGATAGAGCCTCAAGCTGTCACCCTGGATAGAGTGCTGTGGCATCACAGCTCACAGCAACCTCCAATTCCTGGGCTCAAGCGAGTCTCTTGCCTCTGCCTCCCAAGTAGCTGCTACTACAGGCGCCTGCCACAACGCCCAATAGCTAATTAGCATCTAAAAATAGTTTTCTGTTGTATTTGGTTGTGTAGAATCAAGGTAACTTTTCTAGGTATCAAATTGGAGCATAATTTGTTTTTAATTGCTTATTAAGACTTTAA
>CAUYON010030426.1:0-56341 GCA_963573935.1 Arctocebus calabarensis
AGGTCAATTTCTTGTGAATTTCCTAGGCCTCAATCCCATGAAAGGACTGTATCCATTCATTGATACATTCATTCACCTTGCCCCTGGTGGAAGGGACTGTATTCATTTGTTTCCTGGCCAGGGAACCCATACACCTATATATGCCCTGAGACTAAAGGCCTGGAGGAGGAGATGGGGAAAGACTGGGAGAGAAACGGAGAGAGCTTCTCTCTCCCCACTAGAATTTTCTCCCTCTAACAGATGCCTTAATGTTTTCTGTATTTTTTTCTTTCTCTTCTGTGAATAAATTCTGTCATACAAAAAAAAAAAAAATTATATATATATATACATATTTTTTTTAGAGACAAGAGTGTCACTTTGCCACCCTCAGTAGAATATGGTGGCCTCATAGCTCACAGCAACCTCCAGCTCTTCGGTTTAGGTGATTCTCTTGCCTCAGCCTCCCAAGTAGCTGGGATTACAGGTGCCCACCTCAACGCCCAGCTATTTTTTTATTGCAGTTTGGCTGGAGCCGGGTTTGAACCTGCCACCCTCAGTATATGAGGTCAGCGCCCTACTCACTGAGCCACAGGCACCGCCTTCTCCTAAATAATATTAAGCCCATGCCCCTCTGCCTGTATTTTCTCATCATATGGATTAGGCACCAAATTGTCAGAAACTGAAAAGTGAGTCTTCAAAGAAAAAAAAAAGATTAAATGTCTAAATTTATTGCCTATTAAATACTTATTCCTACTTCTATCACTACATTAATAAGCATTTATGCATTTATACTCTTCATATATTCTGCAGGACTTCTGTAGTCATCACCAAATGATATTCCAAGGTAAGGTTTCACATTTTTACACACATAAGACTATTGTTTCACTTTAGATGAGTAATGTGGACCATGTGCAAATATGTAACGTCCATGATTATTTTCAAAGAGACATGTTCTCTTTGTAAACAGCTCAAAGCTCAAAGCTGTTTACAAAGAGAGTATCTAGGGAGCATCTAGGGAGCATCTCGCCTACTGATCTCTAAGCGGAGCATGCTCAAAACACCCACAATCTCCACTCACACTAACGTGACTGACAGAATCTCTTTCACGGAGCCTTTGCTATTTCCAAGTGAGATGCAATTTGATGGAGGACCCAAGCCCACAAAGTTTACATAATCTTTAGCTCTCAGTTTCTCCATCCTTAAAAAAAATCTTTCTCCTCCTTTAGAAAACACCAAGAGGTTACCTAAAAAGATAAGCTTCTGTCTTGTTATCATCACTCTTGCTATTAGTATGGAAAATAATTACCACCACTTAAAACATTTTAGCTTCTCAACTGCACTATAAGCTTCATGAGGGAAGGATGCATTTATATCCCTCACAATAAATAATATACGCAGATATTTAATAATGTTTGCTACAGAAAGGAAAGGAAATAAAGATACAAATAGAACGTCTATAACCCAGATTAAAGCCCAGAGATTTTAACAGGAGATTCAGACATTTGAAATGTCTTTAGTAATTTTGAGAAATATTACCATGTTAGAAAAAAAAGCTATACAGTATTATTTTTTTCAGTTAACTAGTTAAGAACTTGTACAGTTTGAGTTTTCCTGAATTTTCCTAGCTGGCTGAGGGCTAACACTTGAGAGAAGGCGCGGTCTTTGCCTCCCTCCCACCTCCCACCATGGGACCGCACAGTCAGTACCTTCTGTCTGGTCTCCCTGCTCCACGTCAGCTGCTCAGCCCACTGTGGGAGCTGCTCCCCTGGGGCTCTCTCTTGCTAACTCCTCCTATTCTTCTTTGCTACGTTCCAGGGATGGCCACATTCCCTCTGAGATGCTGCTCCTCCTTCTGTGAATTAAGCCATCAAGCCATCACGGTCTGCGACCTCTTCGACTGCTTGGCTTTTTTTTCTCTTCGGTTTGCTTGTGGGAGTTCTGGGCCTCATTGGTTTGCCATTAAAAGGGTTTCCTCCCCCACCAACAACTTGCCAGCAACTTCTGGAAAGTTGGTCTTTTCATAGCCAAACAGACTACAGTATTACTGTAATGTCTTGATTTGCTTTCTCCACATAAATAAAAGTAAGAGTGAAACTCCCTCTGGGTCTAGAAAACAAGTTCTCAATAATTCTTTTTTTCCTCCTCTTCCAAGTTGTGAATAGTTCTTGGTAAATGTATCATACAAAGTTGTGCAGTTACCTTTCTCCATTTATGTACTGGTAAACAAGCTAAAAAATACGTTAGTATTACTCCCCCCCTCCAAATATCTGTCCACTATCATCACTCTTTACCATTAAAAACAGCATGATGGGAAAGAACAGTCTCTTTAACAAAGAATGCTGGGAAAACAGGATAGCCAAATGCAAAGAATGAATTATATAAAAAATCAACTCAACTTGAAGAGTTGTTTGTATACCCATGTTCACAGCAGCACTATTCACGATAGCCAAGTCATGGAAGCAACTTAAGTGTCCATCGACAGATGAATGGATGAACAAAATGTGGTATGTCACAATGGTATGTCATCCCAGCACAGGGCACACTTATACACACGCCCACACTCACTCAGCCTGGGACAATTCAGACACATCAGTTAACCTGATGTGCACATCTTTGGTATGTAGAAGGAAACCAGAGTACTTAAAAAAAACACATGAAGACCCAGGAGGAACATGTTCACACAGACAGTGACCTTCGCCAGGAATCAATTGTTCCCTCATCAACATTATGAGAAAATGGTATTGAATGAAGGATATTGTTCATGGATCTGCTGTAGTCAAATTTCTAGACACAGAGAGTAGAAGATCCTTTTGTAGCCTGGGTTTTTAGGCTCATCTGTGAGATGTGCCTCTCTCAAACCCTGTTATGGCCTTAGTGGCACATTACTCAACTAACATGGAAAAATGACAAGAAAGGAAAGTAGAACGGCGGTTACCAGGAGCAAGGGGAGGAGAGGGAGCTGTTGTTTAACTGGTATAGCGTTTTGGTTCTGTAAGACAAAAAAAAATCTGTAGAAATATGACAACGTAAATATATTAGTATTATGAAACTACTTAAAAAATTGTTAAGATAGTAAATTTTAGGATGTGAGATTTTTATTTTTTCACCTTAATTTTTTAAAAAGCATAATATATTTGAAGGAGTGTGGGGTTGAGTCTTACAGACCCAATCTAAAACCCTATTAGCTCTGCAACTTACTGTGTGGTCTTAGGCAAATCCCTCTGAGAAGCAGTTTCCTCATCTATATAAATGAGGGTATAAATAATATATATTTTTAAAGTGATCTGAAGATTAGATGAAAACTGCTGGCACACGAGACACGCAGAGTTGGAGGCCTTAATTCTCCCCCTGGGGATTACATCAACATATCACCCCATCAAAGCACCTAACAGAAACTCAAGGCTTACTAAGTCTTATATTGCTTTAGACAACTCGCCAGAAATAGAATCCACATTTACTCTCCCCAAAAAGGCTAGCAGGCAGGACTGTAATCCCAACTTTGCTGATGAGGAAAGCAAAGCAGAGACGTGGCCTAACATGTAGACCCTGGAGTAAGTCACAGAGGCTGAAAAACTGTGAAACGCTTCATTTTACTGCACCTAGACATGAGACAGAGCTGGCAACACCATAAATATAACTGCATAAAAACAAAACTCAAACGGCGGCCGCTATGGTCTGAACGTTTGTGTCTTCTCCAAAATTCATGTTGAAACTTAATCCCCAATCCAACAGTTATTAAGAAGTGGGGCCAGAGGAGCTAGAGAGAGATTCTGACCTGTAAAGACGCAGCAATCAAAACACCATCTCAGAAGCAGAGACCCAGGCCCTTATTAGAGACTGTGCCTGGTTCTTGAACTTCACAGCCTCCAGAACTATAAGAAATAAATTTCTGCTATTTAAAAATTACCCAGCCTGTGATATTTTATTACAGCAGCAGCAATGGACTAAGGCAGGAGTACAACACATAAAACTGACCACAAGGGCAGTTTCTCAAACATCTATTAAATGATCAGACAGGATTAGGGAAAACAATTGACAAATCACACATACAAAGATTCATTGAAAAAGCCATCTAATCCCCCTGCCTACTTTCTTTTTTTTTTTGAGACAGAGTCTCAAGCTGTCACCCTCAGTAGAGTTGCTGTAGCATCACAACTCACAGAAACCTCAAACTCTTGGGCTCAAGCAATTCTCTTGCCTCAGTCTCCCAACTAGCTGGGACTACAGGTGCCCGCCACAACGCCCGGCTATTTGTTATTGCTGTTGCAGTTGTCATTGTTTTATCTGGCCAGGGCCAGATTCCAGCCCCCAGCCTCAGTGTCTGTGCTGGAGTCCCACCCACTGAGTACAGGTGATGCTCCTCCACCCCTGCACCTTTTAAACAGGTTCGTTCCCTCTCTAAGAATTCACTATGATTTCCGGTTCTCTTTTAAGATAAAATTTTACCTCTAACTCATGGTGCTGTTTAAGATAATTTACTTCTTACTCCAGTTGAGACAGAAAAGAGTTGCTTAACACAATCTATGATTACTAAGTGACTAAATTATGAGTCAACCATATTTTGTTGGAGGTCTTTGTTCCTCTCCAATTTTAAAATGTCCACCTTAGTAAATTTCCCAGAAGCTGTATGGCTATGTCCTAACATGACAATAGCTGCAGCAAACTTACACACATTCCATTTCAAATACATTAGGGAAAGTAGATGGGCATTCAGGAGAAAAAAAGGTTACCTCTTTTAACAGTACCCACAAGTAACAAGATTAAGTTGAAAGAACCAAGTAATACAGAGGTCAACTTGTTTTTGACATAAATGGACTGGGAGAAAGCTCAGATCTTGTTTAGTACACATATTTCCAAAAACTACAAGTTTCTCTTACAGAGCTAGAGCCCAGCTCCCCTTCCTGTAACGCTGAGGTACAGTGACTACTATACAAAGTGTTCCTTACGGATGCCTACAACAACCAGGTTCCTTCAGGATACACGTGTTATCCACACCTTTATTT
Organism: Arctocebus calabarensis; assembly: GCA_963573935.1. NCBI lineage: Eukaryota > Metazoa > Chordata > Mammalia > Primates > Lorisidae > Arctocebus > Arctocebus calabarensis. Next base: position 4,983 of record CAUYON010030426.1, read on the forward strand.
CTTTTATGACGCTGCCATTCCCCAATGTCTTTTTGACAACCCCAATTTCAGCTTTACCCCTAATATGACAGTGTAACTTATAACAGTATAATAACCTTACACACATTCCACTTCAACTACTCTTTTGGAACTTAATTGCATACACTCAATTTTAATTGTATGTTCACTTTCCACATGCCAAGCACTGAGCTAACAGGTCTGCAAGAGAAGAGCATAATGGTTAAAGTGACTGGGAAGTTATAAGACTGACTTTGAATTACGCCAGCAGATAACCTTTGGACTTGAACTGCAACACTGGTTGTTCCCTGAGTCTCGAGATTGGACCTGTGGATTTTAAATGTACTAGCCTCCATAATTTTGTAAGTCAACTCCTTAAAATAAACCTCTCTGTTTCAAAATAGTCACTCTTCTCAAATCCTGCCACAGCTTTATCAACTAAATTTAGGCAATATTCTAAATCTTTCACTTTCATTTCCACAATGTTCACAGGTTCTTTAGCAGGAGTAGATTCCATTTCTACCACACAACACAGATTTGACATTAACTATCTCGTGAATCATTTTTACCCAAATCCTTGAAACTTTAACTTACAGAAAACTACTATTCTTCTATTTTGATTAAGGAGGGTAAAATACAAATCTGCTATGATGTTTCATGTTACAGAAGTGTCAGTAGAGAAGTCACATGTTACAATTACTAAGTTTTCTCTGCCAATGAGAAACCATAATCTCAAGGAAAAAGAGTAAGTCCGTCTTCCAATCTACGTCTGAATGAATATATAAATAACTCATTTGAAGAAAGTCAAGTTTCAGCTGTCTGGCAGTTCCTCAAAGTTAAACATAGAATTACCATATCATCAAGCAATTCCACTCCTAGGTATAAACCCAAAAGAATTAAAAACAAGGACTCAAACAAATATTTGTGCAACAGTGTTCAATAGCGATATTACTCACAACAGCTAAAAAGTGAAAATAGCCCTCTAAGTAGCTAAATGGATAAATGAATGTAACATACACACACACACACATACTATGGAATATTATTCAACCATAAAAAGGAATGAACTTCTTTTTTTTCATTTTTTTATTTTTTATTAAATCATAGCTGCATATATTAGTGCAATCAAGGGGTGCAATGTGCTGGTTTCTTATACAATCTGAAATGTTTTCATCAAACTGTTTAACATAGCCTTCATGGCATTTTCTTAGGAAATGAACTTCTGATAGATGCTACTACATGGATGAACCTTAAGGACATTACACTGAGTGAAATAAGCCAGATAAAAGTATAAATGTATATGATGCCACTTGTGTAAGGTAACTAGAGTAGGCAATTTTATAAAGACAGAAAGTAGAGTAGAGGTTACCAGTGCCTGGGGCCAAGGGAGAATGGGACTTACTGCTTAATGGTGCAAAGTTTCTGTTTGTGAAGACAAAAAAGTTCTGGAAATAGCAGTAATAGTTGAACATTGTGAATATAAACTAATTGCTACTGAATTATAACTTAAAATAATTAATGTGGAAATTGTATATTATTCACACTTTACCACAATTAAAAAGGGGGGAGGAACAATCAGAAAGGAAAATTAAAACTGGGGAAAAACAGTCACGCTCAAAGCATTTCCAACTTACTTCCACTATTTCTTTTTCCTTTTTAAATTTTACAGATGGGGAAACTGAGTCCCAAATATCAAATCAGAGGCACAGCACGGGTCAGCACTCCAGCCTGTGGGCTCTGCGGCCAGCCAGCGCACTCCAGTGTGGCACACAGCGTGCCCTCTCTCAGGACAGCCTCCCAGTTCCACTTTCTTCTCTCATATCTTTCCTCTCTCTATGCCAACCTTCATCTGAACAATTTAATGATCACCGCTGGGCAAAAGCATTATTTATAAGACTAGGAAAAAAATGTAGGAGCATCTGAAAAAGCAGATTTTACAGAAGGATCAGCATGTACTAAAGCTTGTGCACAGAATATCCACTTCCAGGGCTCAGTATTTTAGAATATTTTCAGCTGCAAGAAATTCGAAAAACCCAAAGTCAAACTAGCATAAACCATGAAAAAATTCATGATCTCCTGGATCTGTGAGATCAGAGGCAGGGAGACATGCAGGCATATATCTTGTGATCATCACCTTAACGTCAGCATCAAGAATCCAGGATCCTTCCTTCTTCCTTTTTTTTTTTTTTGAGACAGAGCCTCAAGCTGTCACCCTGAATAGAGTGCTGTAGTATCACAGCTCACAGCAACCTCCAATTCCTGGGCTTAAGCGAGTCTCCTGCCTCCGCCTCCCAAGTAGCTGGGACTATAGGTGCCCGCCACAACACCTGGCCATTTTTTGGTTGCAGCCATCATTGTTGTTTGGCGGACCTGGGCTGGATTCGAACCCTCCAGCTCAGGTGTACATGGCTGGTGCCTTAGCCTGTTGAGCCACAGGCGCCGAGCCAGGATCCTTCTTTCTGCTCTGACAACTTCAGTGTCAGATTCGTCTCAAGACTGATACCCTCATGGTTACAAGGTAACTGCCAGTGGAAACAAGGGCCATATCTATGCTTCATTGTTTGTTGTCTTCTTCTGGATGTAAGAGAAAATGCCCCCCCCAAACAAAAACAATAAGCCTTTCCATATAAAAAGCCAATCTAGGTCCCAGGACCCTTCTAGATCACAGTCATCACCAAGGGAAAACCATGCCCTGACCAACGTAAAGTACAGATGCTCAGGTCTATCTGAGGAGGAGGAAACAGCAACTGAAAAAAAACCTACATTTCAGTTATTAGCAAAGACAAAGGAAACAGATGCTGACAGGCAACCAACACCGTCCACTATTTTAGTGTTTCTCAAACTTTAACATGCACTCAGCTTCCCCAAGGATCTCATTAAAACACAGATTCAGATTCAACAGGGATAGGGCTCAGATTCTACATTTCCAATAAGCCTCCAAGTAACACTGAAGCTGCTGTCCCTCTTTGTGCACAGAAACTGCTCAACACGAGTTTGTATATTCATTACCAAAGAACTCATCTCCTCCAGCTACCAGAAGGTCTGGCCATGTCCTGAGATCATCACATCGTGTATTTGGACAGGCTGGCTGCCAACTGGGCTCTGGAGTTTGGAGGCCAGCACATTCCTTCCAGCTGCAATGCCAGCCACAAGGTTGAGTAATGCAGGTGACAAATTATCCTGAGGCATCCAAACACTAAGAAGCTTTTTACACAAAATAATCAATGGTGATAAATAATGTAACCTAGATCTAACAGCAAGCCATTAAGAATCTCTTATGTTTTATCACCCCATCTGTATAACAGTTTCTACCTCCAGAATAAAAGAAGATACACTTCTTCAGGGAAAGACAGACTTCTTCAGAGAAATAACCTCCACCAATACTCATGCTAAAATACGAAAGAGGAAGTGACAGGTCCTTGGGAATCAGAGTGCAGACTCTAGACAGACACAAAATATAGTCATAGATTGGCCTGGCTAATCAAAGGGGCATGACTATCAAGTGAATACACAGGAAATAAGCAGGAGCATATCTCAGAGTTTCCCAGGATCTCAATACTTTCCAGCCCCACCATGAGCTGTCATTCCTCCCTCACCACTTCTATCCCTGCGTTAGTACAGTGGTTCTCAACATAGGAATAGGGTCGCAGCCTTTTAATACAGTTCCTGTGGTTCGCAACACACAGGTTGAGAACCGCTGCCTTACTAGCTGGTAAATCCCTTCAGCACCTGGTAATTTCCTTGATTTCAGAATAACCAGGTCAAAGATTGTGTTCCTCACCACTGCATGGGTCTCCTGGGGGAAGTTCAAAGCCATAAGACGTACATGGAAATTGAAATTCCAGGACCCAGGTCTCAATCTCAGCTCTGCCACTTTACTGACCAGATACGTGGCTAGACTAGTATTTCCCAAGGCTAGGTTTGCTCATCTCAAAAAAACAGGATGATGACAATCATGCCCATCTATAAAAGTTATGGGGATTAAATAGAATGGCACAGGAGAAAGGTCTTTTGCAAATCATGAAACACTGCATAGATGTTTGTCACTATCATTTGAAGTTCTCCATGTGGCAGGAGAATAATCTCGGGTTTCCCCACTTCCGGAGGCCTCTGTAATTCTGACAAATTTTCTTAATCAAAATAAAAGGGATTTGGCTCATGACTCCTTCATATGCCATAAATGTCCACCAGAGGCTTTGGCAGCAGACCTGGTAGTGCATGGCCCAAAGCTAGGTCTCCAGAGATTTTGAGTACTCTGAGCTGGGCCGGCAGTAGCCTGCAATTTGGAATTTCCTGTTCCTAGCTGGTTATGATACTACTCAGTATAGTTTACAAAGTGAGGGATCATCTTCTTGAGCAAAGAAAACACCACAAAATTGTAACATCAGTGTAAACTGTCATTATTTCTAATGAAAGAGAACTGGGTAGTTCAGTTCTCTGAGTCTTCTAACTCTATGATCCTGAGCCTTGCCTCAGAGAAACTTTAGCCTAGATTCCGCCACTAACAAAGCCTCTATTATGACCTCCCCTTAATCCTGCCAACTATTAGCCACTGTCCTCAGCTGGCTCTCTAAATTTATATAATAGTTAACACTGGCTATTTGCTTAAATCACACAGCAATTATTTTTAAAAAGAACCAAAAGTTAAGAACATTCAAATAATCTTCAGCTCAAGCAGAGTACTAAATTGTCTCCTTCAGAAGGAATTTACCTGCAATTAGGCTGCACCTGGGCAGGTTCCGCCTTATAAATTGTGTCTAGGAGAGCAGGTAAGTCCAGTAGAAAGGTCCTTATTCTCATAGAAGGGTGAGACTCACATGAATTACAACTCTTTCCCTTTAACAGCCTATCAGTGCTAGGAGTGATTTCTGACCCTCAAGTACAATCCCAGACCACCTGATTTAACTTGCTTTATTTTTTTCATTAGATATGGACGTGACATAGAGGTCTCAAATGAATGACCTTCATTTTCCCTCAATCTAGCTCTGCCTGACAACCATAATTACTGAAAAAACTTTTTTGGTTGTTTACAGTTAAATTGCAGAATTACAAAAGAGAGAATTATATATATACCATCTCAACCCAGTGCCTCTTAGAGTCAGAGGCTTTTGCATTTTTTAGTGTGAGGGCCTGTTATTTTTTTTGTTTTTTTTTTTTTTAGACAGTCTCACTAATAACACCATTGGTAGAGTGCAGTGGCATCACAGTTCATTAAACCTCGAACTCTTGGGCTCAAGCAATTCTCTTGCCTCAGCCTCCCAAGTCGCAGGGACTACAGGCACCCGCCACAACGCCCGGTTATTTTTATTGTTGTTGCAGCTGTCACTGTTGTTTAGCTGGCCCAGGCTGGGTTCAAACCCACCAGCTTTGATGTATGTGGCTGGCGCCGTAACCACTGTGCTGTGGGCACTGAGCTGAGGGCCTGTTACTTAAAATACTCTTCATGACATGAACAGGATGTCCTTAGTACTGCCCTCCACCGAGACTATCGATGTCCTCTCCCTCACGCTTATCACTTCTCTGAAGTTCCACTGCATCTCTACTCGCCTCTGACTGCAGAACCCTGCTCCTTATTCCCTTCCTTCCCGTCTCTCTCTTTCTCTCAGTCTTTTTAAAACATCCTTAAAAATATTTACATACTGGAAGTTCTCAGGGGCACATCCTATTGTGCACTAGATTTGGGGATTAACCCTTTCCAATCTAATTTTTCTGCCACCCACATTCTAATAATAAATACTCATATTTATTTTGAGTGGGAAAAGGTTAGTGAATTACTTGTAATTATCTACAGGTTGTTTTTTTTGTTTTTTTGGTTTTTTTTTTTTTGAGAAAGAGTCTTAATGTGTCGCCCTGGGTAGAGTGCCATGACGACATCATAGCTCACAGCAACCTCAAACTCTTGGGTTCAAATGATCCTCTTGTATCAGCCTCCCAAGTAGCTGGAAATACAGGCACCTGCCACAAGGCCCAGAAGTTTGTCTATTTTTAGTAGAGACAGAGTCTCGGTCTTGCTCAGGCTGGTCTGCAACTCCTGAGCTCAAGCAATCCAACTGCCTCAGCCTCCCAAAGTGCTAGGGTTACAGGCATGAGCCACTGCACCCGGCCCTATCCTATAGTTTTAAAATAGAAAAACATCAATATGAACTCACCTAATGATTTTGTCTATTTGGGGTTACAAAAAATAATGAAAGTATTTTTGTTTACAGATTTTTTTTCTGGCCGGGGCTGGGTTTGAACCCGCTACCTCTGGCATATAGGGCCAGTGCCCTACTCCTTTGAGCCACAGGCACCGCCCTTGTTTACAGACTTTTGTGTGGTACTTCTTGAAGCAATCTCCAGGATGAAGTCCAGGCTTTCTCTTACACGTCTCACAGTAGGAAATGGTTTCTCTCCTTCCATCTTTCTCATTTCTTCTGCTGCAAACCCTGCAATCCTCTTTCCCAAATTTCTGCTCATGTTGCTCACAAGCTGAGTGATGGGATTTCTCCTATAAGAAAGATGTGTGTCTCCACTTTTTTCTCCACTCTCCTTGTCTAATGAGTAATTAGATGTAGCTGTTCACAACTACAACTTCCATCAGCCAGAAGAATAATTTTTCCCATTTGTAGGACCTCCTTGTAAATCCATAACATCTACAGTACTGATCAGTTCTGTCCACTCTTCCCATAAATTTTGAGTATGCTAAAATAACTGTATGCTTCCTTCTTCCTATAACCAGCGATCAACTGTGTCTGAGGGCCAAAGAATGTCCTCAGCATTGTCACTAACCTCTTGTCATGGAATGAGAAGCACATCAACAAACACACACACAAAAAAGAGTCCAATGTCTTCTGACTTGAGAGCGGTACTAGAAAATTATGTCAGATGAGGTACAACATAGGATAGGAAATTAATAGGACTTGAATTACTTTTGTTTTTAAAAGGAATCAGCCACAAGTTGGGTAAAGCCCTCATAGTGGGATGTATTGATTTCTTAGCCCATTTCCCTTTCTGTAATATTAACACCTCTGTTTTCGGAAAAGACTGAATATAGAAGCCCTGACTTTCACTGGCCAGTGGTGGGCACATGTCTGAATAAGGCCAGACAGACTTCTCTACTCCAGATATGGGAATCTTTAGCCAAATGACACAGCCTGTAACAGCTAGAGCAGACTCATCCTAAGAATAGACAGAAGAAATGAGGTGCATAATCAGTTTTCCTTTGTTCTACTTCACGGCTTTTCAGTCAGTCCTTTCCTTAAGTTAGCCAGAGTTGCTTTCTGTTGTTTGTACTGAATGGATAGACAGAGTGCCTAAGCAAAACTCTGAATTACTCACCTCCCTGCACTTTAGCTTTAAAAAGTATCACAGAGGTCTTTAAGCCAAAACTACCATCTTCACACCTTCACCTAAATGACTAACACAGGGAGAAAGATTAGATATAGCATCTATTTTCTAGGCCCTTTTGAAAACATGAGATCATTCCTTTAGTCATTTTATGGTCAACAAAGGTGGCATTTAAGACATCAAAGGAATGGATACTTTTCAAAAGGGAATGCCCTACAACTTTTATTATGAAAAAACTGGAAGCTTTTATGCTTACATATACACCTGCACACTGTTGCTACAGTTGTAAACAAACAAGGCAAAATTCTTGCCATGAGCATTAATGAGCAATCTGAGCACAGTAAACATTCTAAAAACAGGATTTTCTTCTGAAATGTGCTAAGGAAAATGATCAGGAAAAGAAGAAAGGCATAGAAAAAGACACCTGGGTTCCACTGAAATTCCAGCCTGTTCTATTCCAGAGATGCACACTTTTTAAGAACCAGTAACAAGAAGAAGGAGCTGTATTTTATGAATTCATGGCATAGAAAGTTCCTGAACTCTTCTCAACTGAATGAGATCAACATCACCCTAACACCCAAAACATTACAGAATAAGAGAACTATAGTACACAGTGATTATGGATATTGATGCATAAATGCTAAAAAAAAAAAAAAATACTAGGAAATCTAAAAGAATACTAGCGAACATCTAAACAGAATTATAAACTATGACCAAATGGGGTTCATCCCTGAAATCCAAGTTTGTTTTAATGTGTCAAATAAGGAAGACTACATAACATATACTTCCATGTATATGTATCTGGACAGGAAATGTCCAGAAAAGGGAGATTTATTCAACAGAAAGCAGATCATTGTTAAACTAGGGCTGAGGGAGACAGACATGGATAAATGAATGTTAGGGGTAATGGAAATATTCCCAAACAGCATCGTTATGATGGGTGCACAACTCTATAAATATACTTGTATAAAAACCTTTACACTTACAACAGGTGAATTTTATAGTATGTTAACTGCACTTCAATAACGCTGTTCCTTAAAAAAAGCACTTTTTATTTTTCCTAGCCATTTTATGCTTAAATATTATGAAGTTATAACCATATCATGTTTATAATTTCACATACTATTTTTATATTAACAATGAAAAATGATCACAATGCTTTAATAAGTATCATTTTAAATATTACATCATTTCACTAATTTAGAATATCATCAGGCATTTTAAACAAACCTCTATCGCTCGGCGCCTGTGGCTCAGCAGGCTAAGGCGCCAGCCACGTACATCTAAGCTGGAGGGTTCGAATCCAGTCTGGGCCCGCCAAACAAAAACAACAATGACGGCTACAACCAAAAAACGGCCGGGCGTTGTGGTGGATGCCTGTAGTCCCAGCTACTTGGGAGGCGGAGGCAAGAGACTCGCTTGAGCCCAGCAATTGGAGGTTGCTGTGAGCTGTGATGCCACAGCACTCTATCCAGGGTGGCAGCTTGAGGTTCTGTCTCAAAACAAACAAACAAACAAAAAACCCTCTATGATTGTTTACCACTGCCAAAATCTTTTCCTATCAAGTTTTATCTACACATTCTTAGGAATGACAGAAGTGGAAACTGTGGATTACAAATTATAAATCATTTCAGACTTGATATAAACTGCCAAATTCTTTTACCAACAGATTTTTATCAATTTCCCCTTCCTTCCAATAATTAGCTTTTTGCTATTCCTGTGTCCTTATTCCTTTAAAGAAACTTCAGGACAACTTTGTCTGCTTTACCAAAAGAATTCCACTTGAAATTCTGATTAATAATATTGAAGCTACAGATTAATATGGAAAGCTGAAGAAGTTAATATTCGACCTATGAAATTTAACCCAATCACCCAAAAGTTTCATTTATCTAGAGTACAGCATCTTCCCACATCAAATGACTATTCCTCCACTGACTCCCTAAAGGGTCAGTGTACTTGCAAAGTATCAATAAAATTATTATCATTGAAATAATCCAAGTCTAATTTAATGCCAACTGAAAGGTACCTTACTGGCATCTACCCACATATTATTTGCGGCAATATTTAAAGAAATATACTTTACTGAACTAAACAAAAAACCATATATGCCTAATTAAATGTACTGCATCTTTACTATTTGACAAGTATTTGCTGAGTGCCTACTATAGGTGCCTTGAATTGTTGGATAAGTGTAGAACATATAAATACTCCCAAAAATAGAAGTAGCTTCTTATAGAAAAAAACCTGTATGTTCTTAGAACTTAACCTCTTATCGAAATGTCTCTAAGATGTCCACCTCATGTTTTGACTTTCATCCCATTTGTTCAGCTAATCTCTAGTAATGTATTATCCTGGAAAGCATAATTAACCATGACCTAGCAAAAGAAAATTTCAGTTCTAAAAAGTTTTACATCCTTGGGTTCCCATCACCCTCCACATTCCAGAATCTATTACCACAACTTCCTTCATAGAAACCAGTCTAACTGATCAAGCATATTATCAAAAAGAGAGACAGGGTTTTTTTTTTCTTTCTTTCTTTCTTTCTTTCTTTGTTTAAAAAATCAAAAGGGTTCAAGTTGGGAAAACTCTTCTCACGGTCTCAGAAATGACCCTTTGGGAAAAAATTTCGAGGAATTGCTGGACTTTTTTTCTGGTTTTCTCACACTCGATAGAGAGCTCTGTATTAAAATAAAGCATCATTTTCTACACTTCACCAATGTCTCTTGTTATCTGAATACCACTTCCAAAGGGAAAGCACCTGACAGATACTAGAAAAGCCAAACCTGAAATAGTTTTCATACAATATAAAATATATACCCACTCATGGTTAAAACATTCTGGTATAAGTCATCGCTTTAAACAGACATCTGGAGATGTGTCATGCTTTGTACAGATCTGGCAAATGCCCAAAAAAAGTCCTCACTTCCTGATGTGGGTTAGCTAGCATTAAAAAAAGCAAAAGCAAAAAAAAATCATAGTAAATCCAGAAACCATTATTCAGAAATTACCGTTGTACTCACCTCAAAGTTACATCATTGTAATTCTGGGTCATCTTATAAATCAGGTAACCTACTGTCATACATATACACAAATATCTTTTCAAAAAATTTAACCACATTTTTCTCTTCATTATCCTTAGTCATATAAATATAGTCAATGGGCTTTGTGTTTACCATTATTCTTATTAGACCTGAAATGCACTAAGTGTAAACAGAACTTTCCAGATCCCACAGAGCTAGTTATAAAGCTCTCACTTTGTAGGACTCATTTTTAAAAAGAGAAAACCAGCTTCTAGCTATATTCACAAACATTTCAAGACTGTTATAAAAATATCACCACCCACAATTCTAAAACAAAAGGTTACTCATTTGATAGATGAATTACTCCACCTCCAAACTCTAATGAAGGCTATCCTATATTTCCTAAAACACACTCACTCCTACAAAGTCTACTATATTTTAAACAAAGAACTGTTCTGACAGCAACCCGTAAAACCCAAGGGAACCAATATATTCTGATGCAGGCAATGAACTTAAACTGTGATTATTTTGACATCATTTTCCCACACATTCTCTGACTGAGAAAATTTGAGTAGTGGATGAATATTTAATATGCTCTAAGGCTTCCCATTAGAATAGCAGAGTTTGCAGCAGTGTTTGACACAAGCCTGAGAAACCAGGCTAAATTTTAACCTATATTTATATGCATGTAAAGCATATATGTATGCCAGCTTAGTGCATATCACATTTACCTGACTCTTTCTACCAGTCTCCAGAGCCCAGGCCTGAGAGAAGTACAAACTAAAGGTCCTCCAATCTCTCGGGACCAACAGTCTGAAAGCTAACCTGTGCTGGAGATAATTCTCACCATCATGTGCTAAGGGTTTCAAAAAGAAAGACGTCAAATACCGCCTCTGCCCTACATTGTCCTTTGGTGAAATATAGGGAGCACAGGCAATTCCTGAAGATGTCCTGCCTGGTCCTCCACCACCCTGGAATACGACTTGTCCTACTTTCCAGCAACTCAAAGTTTAACAACACTATCAGTAAGCACATCAGTGTTAAGTTAAAGTCTAACTGCTAATTTGTAACCCGCAGGGTGAGGGAAAAACTGTTCAAACTTCATGTTAAACTTAACTTCAAAGCACAATTCCCCGTAATAAACTCAATCATCCTTTCTTACATTGTAATGAAAGCAGAACTCTCTAGCAGTCATTTTATTTCCTCAGTCACAGACTAAAGTGACTCTGTGGCAGTTATGATCACCAAGACAACTGCTGAAAAGGAAAAGATTATAATCCAAACAGCATTGTTATCAGTAACTTTATTCTTCTTTAAAAGGTACAAACACTATTACCCATTTGAAAAGTTTTCTAAAAACAACGCATTTTTAAAAATACAGACACCATTACCAACCAAATGATTTAACCGTGGTCTTCAAGTCTTCATAAGCAACTTCACCCTTTTGAGATTATTTTGCTTCCATATCTTTCAAAGAACTCTACTTTTCCTTTTTTTCTGGCCGGGGCTGGGTTTGAACCCACTACCTCTGGCTTATGGGACTGGCCCCCTACTCCTTTGAGCCACAGGCACCGCCCAAGAACTCTACATTTTTAATACAAAATTATTTATGCCAGTGACTTTTAAAAAAGCCACTCAAATTAGAGACAAGTTTTCTAGAGAATGGATAGCAAGGCTCTGATGATTCAGCTATAAATGAATCAACCATTAACTACACCCTCCAATGGAATATCAATGAGCCAATGAACAGGGAACACTTGATGGAGAAGTTATTCCCACTTCAGTGGACCCTCAGGAAGTACAGATGCTATCCTAACCAGAAGGGCTCATGATATAAGAGCAACAACCTCTTAAAGTAGGGAGATAGCCTGACAGCAAGGGAAAATCAGTAGTCCAAGTCAGAAAATGTGGGCCTCAACTCTAACTGAAAGTACTTTGTAAACCTAAAGCACACCAAAGTGAAGGATCGAGACACTATGGACAATGTACTTTTTGGAGTACAAATTCTACCCAGTATTACACAAAAGTGGTATAAGATAAGGCAACACACATGCTATTGAGTAGGGGACTGGACAGACAGGATTATACATGTATAATAACAAACATAAAAGTGATCTGTAATCCAAATTTCATCATCAGATTACCAAATAGCCATAAGGAGGAGTAATTCTCATTTTAGAAATACTGAATATGTTTTAGCTAAGACATAAAATATCACAAATAACAATTAGAATATTGCCATCTTACAAATCCCGATTTAACAATGATCAAGACTGAAAGTCTGCAAAAGAAGGTCCAGAGGCTAAACCGGCCTGTGCCTATTTTGTTTTTTTAAATATTTTTTATTTATTTATTTGTTTGTTTGTTTATTTATTTATTTATTTATTTTGCAGTTTTTGGCCGGGGCTGAGTTTGAACCCGCCACCTCCAGCATATGGGGCCGGCGCCCTACTCACTGAGCCAAAGATGCCGCCCGACCTGTGCCTGTTTTTTTCAGCCTGTGAGCTAAAATAGTTACTGCATGTTCACATTTATTAAAGAAGACTTTACTTCTCCATTTACAGTTAACAAAAAGCACATATAATGATGGTAAACACAGAGTTCTTACTGTGCTGGGCACTGTTCTAAATGTTTTACACACAGTGACTTGTTCAGCCCTCTGACAACCCCACGAGATGAGTGAACACTGTTGTCTTCACATCACATGTGGGGCAGAGAGAAGCCAGGCCACTGCCACCAGAGTAGCACCTGGGATTTGAGCACAGGCAGCTCAGCTCCAGAATCAAAGCTCTCAGCTTCCTCGTGTGCTATTTCCTATTTGTAATATTCAATCAGCACAGACCAGTGAAAACAAAGCTCTTTTTACATGTTTTAGTAAAGTGGAACCAGTAAGGGCACAACTTACCCTAATTTGTGTTAATTCTTCCTTAAACATTGAATAGAATTCTTCTGTTAAACCATGTGGAGTTGGAAATTTTCTTCTCAGAATCTTTTAAACTTAATTTCCTTACTAGTTATATAGAGCTATTCAAACGGCCTATTTTGTAGTGGGTAAACTATGCTGGATTATGCTTTTTGAGCATTTGTTCCATTTCATCCAGGTTGTTAAATTTATGCACGTACATTTGTTCATAGTACCAACCACTCCAGGCAGGGGAAAAACCATTATCTTTGGAATCTGATTACTAGAATTCATCTCTAGCTCCTCCCTCTGTTGGCTATGCACCCTATGAGTACATCTTTTAAATATTCCCAAATCTCCGATTCTTAGTGTGAAAATAAGGATATTCGTATTTATTCTAACCCATTTACTTATTCAGCACCAAATACATGCATATGTCAGGCTTTGTTAGTAGATATTGGAATACAATGGCGAATAGGGTAAAATCACCTCCCTGAAAGGATTCAGTGAAAATTAAGAATTATCTGGGAATATTACACTGGCATAATATGTTGACAAAATTTTTAATGGGGCATAGGTTAGAAGAATATAGCTGTTAACATTTTAGGCAAATATGCATTTTCTGATTAAATATTTTATTTTGAAATCATTGTAAATTCACATGCAGCAATAAGATACAATATAGAGAAATTCCATGTAGCTTACCTAGTTTCTCCCAATGATAACATCTCCAAAAACTTACAGTACAATATCATATCATAATGCTGACACTGATGTAGCAAACATACATAAAAATTCCATCACAATGATCTCTTATGTTGCTCTTTATTAGACCCCACCTCCCTTCCACCCTTTTCCCTCACCCCCAGGGCCTCTCAACCCTTGGCAACCACTGCTATGTTTTCCATCTCTGTAATTTTGTCATTTAGAGAATGTTAGATAAATGGAATCATACTGTGCATTATCTGTTAAGATTGGCTTTATTTTTATTACACTTGGCATAATGCCTTTCAGACCAATTCAAGTCCACTCCTTCCTATTACTAAACAAAATTTCATAATATGGATGTTTTACAACTTAACTACACTTTGCTTAACCATTTACCTGCTGAGGGACATCTAGGCTGTTTCTAGTATCTAAGTATTAAAAATAAAGTTGCTATGAACATTCATTTTTTTGTTCTTTGAGACAGAGTCTTACTATGTCACCCTTGGTAGAGTGCTGTAGCATCACAGCTCAAAGCAACTTCAAACTCTTGGGGTTAAGCGATTCTCTTGCCTCAGCCTCCCAACAGCTGGGACTAGCAGCTAGTTTTTGTTGCAGTTGTTATTGTTTAGCAGGCCCGGGCCAGGTTCGAACCTGACAGCCTTGGTGTATGTGGCTGGTGCAGTAACCACTGTGCAACAGGCGCCGAGCCCTATGAACATTCATGTACATGTTTTTGTGGGAGTATGTCTTCATTTCTGGGATAAATGATCGGCAATATGATTGCTTGGTCAAACTGAATGGTTTGCTGGGGGGGTTTTCTGTTGTTGTTAAGAAACTGATACTTGTTTTCTGGAGTGGCTGTATGATTTTAGAAACGAATGAGGGATCCAAGTCCTAACATATTCATAGGTTCTAAAAACTCCAACAAGACATCTTTGGGGACCCATTAATTTGCCTACTACATCCTATTAAATATATTCTTATTTTTTTCTCAGAGTTTATTTTTATCATGACTTAGTATTGAATTTTGTCAAACATTTTTCCTGCACTGATAGGTAAATCTTCTTCGTTACACAGTTGACCTGCTAGGTTACAATGACTGACTTTTAAATGTTGAACCCGCTTTGCATTCTTGCAATCAACTTCTTTGTCATGTGTTTAACTCTTTTTACATATTGTTAAATTATATTTAATATAATTTTAAGGATTTTTGCATCTATATTCATGAAGGTTATTAGTCTGTAGTTTTCTGCACTTTAGTTTTAGTACCTGGATAATAGGAGCTTTATAAAATAAATTAGGAAGTGTTCCCTCCTATTCTATTTTCTGGAAGAAAGTGTGTACAATTTGTGCTAATTCTTCCTTAAAGGTTTGGTAGAATTCTTCTGTGAAACCATGTAGACTTGGAAATTTTCTTCTCAGAATCTTTTAAACTTAATTTCCTTACTAGTTATATAGAGCTATTCAAACGGCCTGTTTTGTAGTGGGTAAACTATGTTGGATTATGCTTTTTGAGCATTTGTTCCATTTCATCCAGATTGTTAAATTTATGTATGTACAGTTGTTCATAGTATTGCCTTATTATACCTTTGACGTCTGCAGGGTGGTGATACCCCCTGCTTTTTTCTTGAGACTGGTGATTTGTGTCTTCTTTTTTTTCTCCTTTGTCAGTCTAAAGGTTTACCAATTTATAATGTTTTCAAAGAACCAGCTCTTTGTTTCATTGATTTTTTAAATTGTTCTATTTTAAATTTAATTCATTTCTGCTATTATTTTCTTCCTTCTGCTTGCTTTGGATTTCTTTAATTCGTCTAGGTTTTTAAGATGGGAGCTTAGATTACTGATATGGGATTTTTGTCTTTTTAATGAATTTGGTACTATAAAACTTCCTCTCAGCACTACTTCAGCTATGTTCTGTAAGTTTTAATATGTTGTATTTTTGTTTTCATTCAGTTTAGTACCTTTTTAACAATTTTCCCGAAGATGACTTCTCTGACCCAAGAACTACTTATAAGTATATTGTATAATTTCCAGCTACCGAGAGATTTTCCTGTTATCTTTTGGTTACTGATTTCTAGTTTGATTGCACTGTAGTCAGAGAACACGTTCTATACATTTCAATTCTTTCAAATTTGTGGAGGTTTAAGGCTCAAAATACAGCCTGTCTTGGTGTATGTTTCATGGGAACTTAGGAAGAATGTGTGTTCTGCTATCTTGTCGGGTGGACTGTCCTATAAAATGTCTACTAGAGCCTGTTGGTTGATGATTTTGTTGAGTTCTTCTGTATCCTTGCTGATCAGTTGTTCCACTAATTTGTAAAAGAGGTACTGATACAATTGTAGTTTTGACTCTGTCTCCTTTCAGTTCTATTAGTTTATGCTTCTCATGTTTTGCAGCTCTGCTGTTTGGTGTATGAATACTTGGGATGGTTATGTCTTCTTGGTGGACTGTCCTTTTATCATCATGGGTGTGCCTCTTTGTCTCTGATAATTTACAGAGTCTACTTTCTACTTCATCTGATATCTATATTAATAGCTATTGATACCAAGATCCTCACTCTTTATTGCCTTTGATTCATGTTTGCCTAATATATTTTTTGGTCCTTTTACTTCCAATGCCTATATTGTTATATTTGAAGTGAGCCTCTTACAGACAGCATATATTTGGCTCCTACTTTTTAATCTACACTAACCAACTCTCTTAATTGATGTACTTAGCCCATTTACATTTAATGCAATTATTAATATGGTTGGGCTTAAGTCAGCCATTTTATTTTTTATATTCTGTTTATATTTTCTTTTTCCTGCGTTCCTGAGGATTACATGAAGATTTTTTAGAATTCAGAATTCTTGTTTTATCTATAGTAAGTGTCTCTCTTTTGAATAGCTTTTTAATGATTGCTTTAGGTATAAGATTTTATATATATATAAATTTGTCATCATTTTACCAGTTTAACCTATCTCCCTCTGCCCCTCTTGTTTATAACTGCCTTAAATACTTCCTCTACATACATTTAAAACCACATTATTGTTTTTACTTCAACCACCAAACATAATTTTTAGGAAATTCAAAAAGAAAGAAGTCTAGCATATTTATCTATATTTTCTTACTGTTTTCTTTCTTCTTTCCTGATGTTCCATGGTTCCTTCTTTTATCATTTTCTTTCTATTCAGAGAACTTCTTTTACTCTTTCTTTTTAAAGTATGTCTGCTTGTGACAGATTGTTTTTTTCTTCAACTGATAGTATCTAGATTTCCCCTTTGTTCTTGAAGGACAGTTTCAGAGGACATAGGATTCTAGATTGATAATTCTTTTCTTCCTACACATGAAAAATATTGGTATTACTTCCTTCTGGCCTCCATGGTTTCTTTTTTTTTTTTTGGTATAGACAGAGTCTCACTTTATCACCCTCGGTAGAGTGCCGTGGGCTTAGGCGATTCTCTTGCCTCAGCCTCCTGAGTAGCTGGGACTACAGGCGCCCGCCACAACACCCGGCTATTTTTCTGTTTTGCAATTCGGCCAAGGCTGGGTTTGAACCCGCTACCTTCGGTATATGGGGCTGGCGCCCTACTCGATGAGCCATAGGCGCCACCCTGGCCTCCATGGTTTCTGATGAGAAATCTATTATCAATGGAATTTTTTCTCATATGGTTAAGGTTTTATATTTCTCTGGCTGCTTTCAAGATTTTATTCATCTTTAGTTTTGGGGAGTTTAATATTATGACCTTTGCCCTGAATTTCTCTGGGTATATCTTGTCTGGGATTTGCTCAGCTTCTTGAGTCTGTACTTTAAATTTCTTGCCAAACAAGGAAATTTTCAGCCATTATTTTCTCTATTACATTTCTAGTATCACCTTCTCTCTCCTCTCTTTTCAAGATTCCAATGACACAAAGGTTCTACATACCTTCTGTTATGTTTGCACAGGTCCCAGAGGCTCAGTTCTCCCCCTGACCCTGATCTATTTACTGTTATACAGATTGGGTAATATCTATTATTTTACTTTCCATTTCACAAATTCTCTCCTCTGTCTCCTCCAGTTAAGTCCATCCACTAAGTTTGTTTTTTGGTGGTGGTGTGCATGTGTGGTTGTTTTTGTTTTAATTACTGAATTTTTCAGTTGTAAAATTTTCATTTAGTTCTTTATATCTTCTATTTCTTTGCTAAGGCTTTCTGGCTCTTCATTTCACAACATTCCAAATAAATCAGGCCTCTGGTTGAACATTACTATAATGGACATAGCTCTACCTCCTGAGAACCCAGTAAGCACTAGACTGGTCCTAATGTTTTAAATAAATAAAAATCAATCTATAATAACTGGTGACAAATTACCATTTCCTCCTTTAAATTTCTAAGACTTTAAAAAAAGTCTCCTTGTACTTGTACACATATATAGATACATTAAAGATAGACAATGTGCAAACCTTCACTCTAGTACAATTATATGTGCAATTATTGCACACCTTATAGTGCAATACGGCATACCTACATACATAATGAAGGATATACCCTCAACTGGAAGATACATTCCAAACTCTGTAAACATCACTTCAGCATATGCAAACATAGTCATGAGTTAAAATAAGAATAACAAAAATATTTCAGACTATATATGGAACCAGCACATTGTACCCCATGATTGCATTATTGTACACAGCTATGATTTAATTAAAAAAAAAAAAAAAGAATAACAGAAGTTTGTGTGTTGCACACAAATACATAAGCACTAAATTTAAGTAAGGAACTGCATCTCGGGCAGCGCCTGTGGTTCAGAGGAGTACGGCGCCAGCCCCATATGCCAGAGGTGGCGAGTTCAAACCCAGCCCCGGCCAAAACTACAAAAAACAAAAAAAAACCTGCATCTTACCTAATACATTCTCCAGGAGGTCAAGAAAGAAAAGACTAGCAGGCGTTGGAGCAGTCAGAAAAGCCACTTTCCAGATAGTTTAAGCCAGGCCTAGAGAGTAATATTTGGGAACTCCTGCTCCTCAGAGAAAGGAAAGGGTATTCCTCGTAGATGAGTAAAAAGTTCAGAAAGGACTGTGATATGTTTGGGAATAAGATAACATAAACTTAAGAATAGTGGGGAGGGGCTCGGCGCCTGTGGCTCAATGGGCTAAGGCACCAGCCATGTACACCTGAGCTGGCAGGTTCGAATCCAGCCTGGGCCCACCAAACAACAATGACGGCTGCAACCAAAAAATGGGCGGGCGTTGAGGCAGGCGCCTATAGTCCCAGCTACTTGGGAGGTGGAGGCAGGAGACTCACTTGAGCCCAGGAGTTGGAGATTGCTGTGAGCTGTGATGCCACGGCACTCTATCCAGGGGCTCTGTCTAAAAAAAAAAAAAGAATAGTGGGGAGGGTGCTGGCCCCATATACAGAGGGTGATGGGTTCGAACCTGGCTCCAACCAAACTGCAACAAAAAAATAGCTGGGTATTGTGGCAGGTGCCTGTAGTCCCAGCTATTTGGGAGGCTGAGGCAAGAGAATTGCCTACACCCAAGAGCTAGAGGCTGCTGTGAGCTGTAACGCCACAGCACTCTACCAACGGTGACAAAGTGAGACTCTGTCTCAAATAAAAAGAGTAGTGGGGAATAAAACTGGATAGATTGGTTGGGCACATGAAGAAAAAGCCTTGAAATGCAAAGGGAAAAGTTGAAAACTATGACCTATTTTTGACCAGTTTTGTGTGCTGAGGAAACACAAGCTTTACAGATCACCTCGGGACCAACCCCACTGTTACTAACTGTGTGACATGTGAACTTGAGCTCGGTTTCCTCATCTGTAAAATGGGCATAAAGATCTTACTTAAGGTGTGGCTTCGACAGTTAAGATTCACTATATAAAATAATACTTTTAAAGTATTTGTGTGAAAGTAGGTACTTAACAAAAAGGTGATTACAATTGTGAACATTTTCAAAAGAGTGGCCTGACAGGAAAATGAAATAAGGATATCCCAAATATCATTTGAATTTCTTCTCAGCGTTTCATGGATGTTGGGCTTCTGCCCCCACTCTGTATACACTGTATAATTCATTGTGTAGTCAAGCTAAAAGCCCCTGAAAGCTACGAAGTTTTATGAGTTTATTCAAACAATGTCACACATACTAAGCATAGCTGGTCTTGAACTTTTCTTTCTTTTTTTTTTTTGGTTGTTTTTGTTTGCTTGTTTTGTTTTGTTTTTAGAGACAGAGTCTCACTTTGTCGCCTTTGGTAGAGTGCCATGGCTTCATGGCTCACAGCAACCTCCAGCTCCTCGGCTTAGGCCATTCTCTTGTCTCAGCCTCATGAGTAACTGGGACTACAGGCGCCCACCACAATGCCCGGGTATTTTTTTTTTGCAGTTCGGCCAGGGCTGGGTTTGAACCCACCACCCTTGGTATATGGGGTCGGCACCCTACTCACTGAGCCACAGGCACTGCCCTGGTCCTGAACTTTTCAATTCACTAACAAATGAGGAAATCAAAAGGAGAAATAAAGTCTATTTAAATCCAGATTGTTGGCTTGGCGCCCATAGCACAGGGGTTATGGCGCCAGCCACATACACTAGGGCTGGTGGGGTCAAACCTGGCCTGGGCCAGCTAAACAACAATGACAACTGCAACAAAAAAATAGCTGGGCATTGTGGTGGGCACCTTTGGTGCCAGCTACTTGGGAGGCTGAGGCAAGAGAATCACTCAAGCCCCAGAGTTTGAGGTTGCTGAGAGCTGTGATGAAACTCTACCCAGGGCAAAATAGTGAGACTCTATCTCCCAGTAAATAAATAAATAAATAAACAGATACATAAATAAATCCAGTTCATTTTTCTTTGGATGTTTTACAAATTTGATTAAGACATTCCTTTAGTTCCTGAGATTATAATTTGGCAGAAAAGATTAGACATATATACAAAAAAACTATTATACAAAACAGAAATTGATACTACCCAAAAATATGCTTTGGGAGAACAGAAAAAGCTCTGACTCTCTGATTTCCTAGGTCATGGAAGGGGATCAGTGAAGTTTCAGGAACTCAGTATTTTCCTAGAGAAGTGGCAGTTTTGTCCCAGCTGCCAGGAAAGCACAGACCAAGATGATTTTCCTGGCTGAGAGAACATGAAAAAAGGCACTCGGGTAGGAACACATCCTTCTCAGAAAATGGCAATAAGTTAGAGAAACACAGACTAAAGAACGCGTGACAAGGCTACGTAGATGGGCTTGGCCATACTACAAACAGCCTTAACTCCAGCCTCTAAGTTTGGACCTATTTGACAGGCAGTAAGAAGCTTCTTAATATTTTGAAATGAAGGGATAATATGATCTAAGTAGTGCTTTAGGGAAATCTGGAGCTAACATAAATGATATAATAATTAAATTAAAAGACTGTCATGAGCAGAGACCATGTCTTATTGACCTTTTGAATACCCTCAGGTGTATGTGTACTGTGCCTTGCACATCAAAAAAAAAAAAAAAAAAGAAGAAGAAGAAAGAAATTCTGCTGAATCTGCTGTATTCAGAAAGAGGAACAGCCACCCCTGCCAAAGGCTGCAATTGCCTATCCAACATCCATTTTTCCCTCATTCTCAGCTTTAAAGATACCCACACAAAGCAACAGCTACATTTCCCAAGGAGAAATAAATCTGTAATCATTTTAAGCAGCTAGAACAGTTGTCACTTAACTGATACATCAATAATGAAGCCTGTCAATAGCAAGGAATCTCTCAGACTGTCCCATGTGGGAACAGTGGACATGGGTAGATGAGAAGATTCAGGTCTCTGGGGCGGAAAAATTACAGAGGGCTACATATGGCTAGGAATATCACATCCCCAAGAACACATTTCACAAAGGGAATCCACCTGAAAGAGAATGACAGCCAAGATCCTTGTAATAGAACAATTCTGGGGCAATATTTCATAATTCATTCAGATATTTCCAGAATTACTATGTTGACAAGGCTCTCAGATACCTGACGAGATCTTGGTCCTCAAGGCATTTACAATATAGCATAGATGAAAAGGTAAAATATCTATATACAAGCTCTAACAATGCAATTTGAATAAAATAATAGAACAAATTAGTATAGTACAATAGAGGGTACCCTACAACACATTCAAAGTTGGGCTCTATTCCTAACTTTGTTATTATGCTGTTAATTCACTCTGCAGCCTTAAATAAACTAGTTTACCTCGATAATCAACTCCTGCCCTGTAAAATACAGGAATAGTTTCACGGGCTACTCTAGTGGACCCACTAAAGTGTTTTGTGCATTAATTCAGTGGATTCCAACTTTTTGGAATACAAAGCTATTCTTAAATGTTAAACAAATTTTCTTAGATCCTTTACCATAATTGTCTTTTTAGCATGTTAACAGAAAAGCATGCACACAAAAATGCTACCATACATGCCATCAACTCTTTTTAAAAATCCATACACTATTAACATTTAAATGAAAAATGTTAATATTTAGTGTTAAATATTAACACTAATAATAAAAATGTTAAGCGAAAAATGTTGTGTTTCACCCAGGAGTTTAATATGAGCACAAATTTTTCCAGCCACGTGGAATAATGCTACAGTCCACAAGGCACTAGACATGCATTCTCTCAAGTCTTCCCCAGTCTTAATATTGTTGTCTTACGTTTACTTAAAATTTGATTTTCGGTACTAGGGTGAAAGGGAAATTGATAAGAAAGGACGGAAAAGGATGGATTCAAGAGAAAATTTCAGGTAAGAACTTAACAGAGTAATGGAGAGTAAGAAAACTAAAAGCAACTACATTAGAGCCATTAATAGCAGTTGTAAGTTTGGAGGCAAGAACCAGGGTGTTCTGAAACTATGATTAAATGAGCATCTATTATGTTCCTGGCATGCATGTTTTAAAATGGTTTAAAAATCAATACATACACACGATTAAAAAAATTTTAAAAGGGGAGGTGCCTGCGGCTCAGTGAGTAGGGTGCTGGCCCCATACACCGAGAGTGGCAGGTTCAAATCCAGCCCCGGCCAAACAGCAACAACAACAACAAAAAAAATAGCCGGCATGTGGCCAGCATCTGTAGTCCCAGCTACTCAGGAGGCTGAGGCAAGAGAATCGCCTAAGCCCAAGAGCTGGAGGTTGCTGTGAGCTGTAACGCCATAGCATTCTACCAAAGGCGACAAAGTGAGACTCTGTCTCTAAAAAAAAAAAAAATTTAAAACAGTACAAAAAGCTATACAATAAACAATTTTGCTCTCAAGGTAGATGCCTAAACTCCCTAGATTCCCTCTCTGGACACAATTATTTCCTCTGTATCCTTTCAGAAACATTTGTATTTGCCTTCTCTATTTAATTCTCATAACAACCTCTGAGATAGATGGGATTACTGTGTAAATATTAATATTAATAAAGTGAGGCTTAAGGAGGTTAATTAGGCTAAGGTCATAGAGCCACAAAGGGACAGAGCTGGGATCAGAACATAGACCCTAACCATTCAGGCTCATATGACTCTACACTCAAGAATCTCCTATAAAAACTCCGCAGATATGGTTAACGTGTTTATAGTAACAAAAAACTGGAACCCAAATATCCATCAGTCAAGGACTGGTTATATGAATCATACCACACATATACTATGAAATTCTGTGCATTAATTTAATTTTAACAATAAAAACTAAAGTTAAAAACATAACGTAAACCGAAATATGCCACGTTTGAAAACCAGTAAGATAGCTTGTTGAGTTAAAAAAGCCCTCACAAGAAACAAGGAGTAAGTAAGTAATGGACACAGAGTTTTAGTATGGGAAGATAAAAAGTTCTAGTGATGGAAGGTGGTGATAGTTGCACAGCAATGTGAATGTATTTAATACACAGAACTAACTGTACATTTAAAAATTGTTAAATGGTAAATTTTGTTATATATATTTTACCTTAATTTTTAAAAAATATGCAACAGCATGATTGTGATTTGGTTTTTGTATGTGTGTATGTGTAAACATGTTTTGTATTTTTTTTTTTTTGTCCTTTAATTTTACCTAGCCTTCAGACTTCCCAGAAAGGCTCCAGACTCCTGAATGTGCTGATGTTGAGTCCTGCAGTTCCCACCTCCAGGCACATGCTGTCAGTGTTCAAACGAATTCCTACCACCCATAACCTCTCACAGAACACAACATTCAGAGCTTGCTACATCCACAGTTTCTCCAGCCCTAACTTAAGTGTCACTGCAGACTCACCAAGCTCCAAAACATGCTTCAACATGAAAAAAAGATGCAGAAAGATGCCTCCTGCTCTCCACCCACTCTCAACCCCCTCACCTGGTGGTAAGGTATAGTGTGGAAATGACCAATATGGCCAAATAAATGAGACCCTGTCAAGAAGAGGGGAAACAAAACTGCTGCTGCTAGAAAATGCGCAGTACATGGCAACAGCTAGCTCTTGCTTCTCAAGTGTCTTAAAATTAAAAGATGTAAAAGACGATGTGGCAACAGTCCAGCAAGTACAGAGGAGATCTCTGTGGGTGGGAAATCATAGCTTAAAGCACAGTTCAGAGAACTGTAAAACTGGCAAGTGGTTTGAGGTGTTTTTCCTTCTATTTAAGTACAAACCCAGGTGAGCTACATGAGGCTTATTTACTTATTGAAGCAGGCTGTCACCCAGGATAGAGTGTCATGGTCCCAGCCTAGCTTCATAACAACCTCAAATTCATCGGTTCAAGTGATCCTCCCGCCTCAGCCTCCAGAATAGCTGGGACTACAGGTGCCCACCACAACTCCCAGCTAATTTTTCTATTTTTAGTAGAGACGGAGTCTCACTCTTGCTCAGGCTGTTTGAACTCCTGAGCTCAAGGGATCCTCCTCCCTTGACTTCCCAGAGTATTAGGATTACAGGCATCCATGCTGGCCCTGAGGTTTATTTCAATAAACCTCATCTGAAGAAGCACAACATTACTGAAACTACAGATGCTCAGAGTAAAGCTCTGCTCTCTCATTACTGATCTTTTGAAGTTGTTGAAGTTTTTCTGACCCAGTGGAGGGGTTCTAAGACCTCCTCTCTAGAAGGAAAGGAAAACTCACTTGCTATATGCACATTTAGCAAGACAAAGTGCTGCCCACGAGAGGGGTGGAAGGGAAAGGATGGGAATGTTAAATAAAATCAACACAGCACAATCCTGATGGATAATCTTCTCTAACCCTATAGGAAACAGAACCACCAGAACTGAAGTTACCATTCCCACCACCAAATTTTCATTAGCTTTCTCAAAAATCATAAGCTCAATGTTCTCACCATACAAACAGGCACCGAGCACTGGAGTCCAGGAAGACATTCTCTCCCATAACATTTTCCATTTTCATAATGGCACTGGCTAACATCAGATCAAGGAAAGTCCCTAATGACAGAGTTGCCTTTTTTGTGTGTGTGTGTAGAGATACAGTCTCACTTATTGCCCTCAGTAAAGTGCCATGGCGTCACAGCTCACACCAACCTCCAACTCCTGGGCTTAGGTGATTCTCTTGCCTCAGCCTCCCGAGTAGCTGGGACTACAGGCGCCCGCTACAACGCCCGGCTATTTTTCTGTTTTGCAGTTTGGCCGAGGCAGGGTTTGAACCCACTACCCTCGGTATATGGGGCTTGCGCCCTACTAGATGAGCTACAGGTGCCAGCCTGCTTTTTTTTTTTTTTAATTGCTACTACTGAAAAACTACATTAGTCGATATTTTACAGTAATTCAATATACAACCTAAAGACTTAATATAAAATGCATAAATGTCCTCTGATATTTAAAACTCTGCCTACACTGTATAATAACCGTCTAGAAATCTGCTTTTTCTATTAATATAAGGGTTCTTCAAGTCTTTGTTAAGTTCTAAAACTCCCCAAGACTAGAAGTAGAACTCCCCAAGTACACACTATAATAAGCATTCAAGAAATATTTTTTAGAGTATTTTAGAGCACCTGTAAATATTGCTCTTGAAAGATCCCCAATTTGTGCACATCCCTTTCAGGTAGGAATATGTTCTCAAAGAGTGGTGAGCGGGATCAAAACTGTTTTCATAATATTACTAAGATATTCCTAAGAAGCTACTGCAGCTTCCACTTGTTGACACACTGATAATACAAAAACAATAATTGTACATCTTCTAGCCTCTTAGCACTAAGTGAGGCAGTGGTAGTGTAACCAAATTCTCTTTACTTCCATGAACTCCCAGGAAAAGAAAGCCAATTTCACCTTTAAGTGTCTTTGATGAAATGATACAGCCACTCTGGAAAAATCTTAAAGGGGTTTTTAAAAAGAGAAACATGCAATTATGTGTACTGTACAACCTGGCAATTGCACACTCTTGGACATACATTCAAGATAACAAAAAAATTATGTTCACATAAAACATGTCCATAGGCCAAACATGGTGACTCAAACCTATTCATCCCAGCACTTTGGGAAGCTGAAGCAGGAAGACTGCCTGCAGCCAGGATTTTGAGACCAGCCTAAGCAAACTAAGAGAAACCTTGTTTCTACAAAAAAATAGAAAAATATAAAAAATCCAGGAGGCATGGTGTCAAATGCCTGAAGTCCTAGCTACTTGGGAGGCTAAGGCAGGTGGATTATGAGAGCCCAGGAGTTGGAAGTTACAGTGAGCTATGATTAAACACAGCACTCCAGCCTGTGTGACAAAGCAAGACCCTGTCTCAAAAAATAGAATTAAATTAAATTAAAATTAAAATTTAAAAAAAAACCTGTCTATAAATGCTCACAGTAGCTTTCTTTTCAATAGTCCAAGACTAGAAATGTATGTCCTTCAATAGGTAACCAGTTAGCTAAACTGCTGTACCTCCACTCCATGGAGTACTTAACAAAAAAAAAGGAAGAAAGAAAGAAAAGAAAAGAGAAAAATGGAACTATAACACACACAAAATATTGTATGATTCCACTTCATATTCCCTAAATATAAGGTATTTAGGGTAGTCAAAATCATACAGACTTCTACGGCAGGAGCTCAAACAGCCTGAGCAAGAGTGAGACCCTATCTCTACTAAAAATAGAAAAATAAGCTGAGAGTTGTGGTGGGCACTTGTAGTCCCAGCTCCTGGGCAGGCTGAGGCAGTAAGATCACTTTAACCCAGGAGTTGGGGAGGAGGGAAGGAGTTAATGGGTACAGAAGCAAACTCAAATTCTTGGGCTCAAACAATCCTCTTGCCTCTACCTCCCAAGTAGCTGGACTACAGGCACCCACCATGATGCCCGGCTAGTTTTTTAGTAGAGACGGGGTCTCCTTCTTGCTTAGGCTGGTCTTGAACTGCTGAGCTCAAGCCATCCACCCACCTTGGCCTCCCAGAGTGTTAGGATTACAGGTGTGAACCACTGTGCCTGGTCAAACTTTTTTTTTATTTTGACAAAATGGCAAGTATGCACAAAGCATTTCTGTAAGCAAGATGGTTGTCTCAAGAAAAAGCATAATATGATTGCATGATGAGCTGAATTGGATGCCCGCTTCACGACATACCATTTTTACTGAAAAGAACTGACGAAGTTTGGTTATGTAGACTTGTATTTGGCAGACATCTCCTTGAAACTAAACAAAGTCTTGAGCCTGTCCTCTTGAGAAAAACTGACAATATTTTGTTGCCAATGATAAAAAACCAAGCTTTCCAATGAAAATGAAAATGTTGGAAATCTTGTATCCACCGCCTTGAATTTGACAGATTTCTATACTTAAAGCCTTTTCTAATGAAATCGTGATGTTAACAAATGTTATTTAGTGCCGTTAATGAAATGCGTCAGCATTTGGGATATGCCTAACTCAGTATTTTCCAAACGACATAGGTTGCACTGGGTCACAGATCCATTCAAACTGCAAGACAGACCAAGACATTTTAATGCAACAGTGTGTGTAAAGCCCACTGACAACTGCTTCAGACCCCATATCCAAACTAACCTTTAAGAAACTATTACTTATGTAATTTTGGTGTGGTAACAAAAACCCACAATTACCTAAGAAAGCTTTTAAAATAGTCCTCCTTTTTCCAACTGCACATCTGTGGAAGATCAGGTTTTCTTTAAACAGTTCGATCAGATCATACCGTAACAGACAATGCAAAGCAGATAAAGAATCCAATTGTTTTCTACTTAGCCAACGTAAAGAGATGTGCAAAATGTAAAAGAAAGCCCTGCGTCCCATTAATTTGTTTCGGGAAAATACTTTTTCACTAAAAGGTAACATGTATGTTAACTTATCGTGAATATACTGAACGAATTAATAAACATTTTAATTGTTTCACGTGTAAACGACTCTGGACATAACCATAATAACGCAAAGAAAGCTCTTGCGGGTCCTCTACTTTTAAGAGGAGTCCCAAGACCAAACGTCTGAGACCCGCAAATCTGTACCAGACCCCGCCTCGCGCAGCGAACGTGTATCTGCTGTGCGAGCCCCGCGGGGCCCGGGCACCCAGCGGCAGCGCGGGACCAACGCCGGCCCCGTCCGCCGGCGCACCAGGCCCTCGGGGTCCCCAGGCCGCCAGCGCCGCGAGCCCGCCGCCCGGCCAGGCCAGCGAGGGGCTGGTCGGCTGGGAGGCCGCGGGGCCACGTCCGCCCGCTCGCGCCAGGCCTGGCGAGAGGCCCGCGAGGAGCGGCGGTGCCGACGTGGCGGGCACCAGGCGGGCGGGGGCGCGCGATCCGTACCTGTTGGTCATTCCGGCCGCCACGCCCAGCATCTCTCCGCAGGCGACGCCGCCGTTCCTCACCACCTGGGCTCCCCGCGCCGCTCCAGTCGCGTCCTCCTCCCTAGCCGCTGCGGCCGGCTGCGGGCGGACCCAGAGCAGGAAGGGGAGGCGGGCCAGGGGCGGGGAGGCCGCCGCAGGCTCCCGCCCGCAACCGGCAAAAGGCAGGGAGGCCGCGAGAGGGCGCGCGCGGGGCGGGGCTGGACAAGAAGAACACTGGGACCGGCCGGGGCCAACGCGCGGAAGGCCCCGCCCCCGGGACAGCCCCGCCCCGCCCCGCCCCTCAGCCGGTCGCCCCGCCTCGCCACGCGCCCGCGGCTCGGCTGAACAGACGCGGATAAAGGCCTGTGAATGGCTGGGTTCCGTCGGGATCCCCCTGCGTAAGGGACGGTGTGACTCGGTTGTAGTTCCTCGGATGGCGGCTGAGGGAGCAGGCATATCCCTCTTTAACTCCACCCACGTCTGCTTCCACGAGTGTGGACCGCGCTGTGGCGGTGAGGGGCCGAAGAAGACTCCGTGGGAAAGGGGTGCCGGCAGCCATACCTCCGGGAGGAGCTCGAGTGGGCGCGCTGCCCCGACTCCCAGCGCTTGCCACGGAGCCTGGCTCAACCGCAGTGCTGCTCCCGGTCGTTGCTTACTGCACGTTGTGGGTTGGGAAACGTGAACTTTATTTCAAGGACTCTAGGCTTGCCTCTGCATCCTTTCCTTCGTTGCTTGCTTATTCTCTTGGCCGGTTCCATCTATCAAAACCTGAAATCTGCGAAGGATCTGATATAGGTGACCATAGGTTATTTACTCTGGGCACAAATGATCTCTCAGGATACATGACTTTGTAACTAACTGTGCCTATTCTGTAATAATAGACAACTTGTCTCCTACCAGTCTAGGCATGTGAGAGAAACACTGGATCTATTCGACACCCTCATATTAAAAGATTACTGTTTCAGAGTAAAATCAATATTTAAATGTTAAAAAAGGGGTGGAGTTGGAAAAATACAAGAAGAAAATTTGAAGAAAAAAATTAAGGTTGGAGCGGCAAGAGACTTTCCAAATAGGACATAAAATGAAAATGGATAAATGTAACCAAATACAAATGTAAAATGTCGGCATAGCAAACAAATACGACAGATCCCAACTGAAAATTATTTGTAAGATGTGTTACAAAAAAAGGTCTGATTCCTTTATTGCAAAAAGCTATCAGTGCAAAAATGCTCAACAAGTCAGAAAAATAGACAAGGGATAGAAACAGTTTTCCACAGAAAAACAAATTATTTTTAAAACTACAAGGAAAACTGAGCGCACTGGCTCACGCCTGTAATCCTGGCACTCTAGGGGGCAGAGGCAAGGTGGATTGTTCTGAGCTCACAGGTTTGAGATCCGTCTGGGCAAGAGCGAGACTCTCTCAAAAAAAATAAATGGGTGTTGGGCGGCACCTGTGGCTCAGTGAGCAGGGCGCCGGCCCCATATACCAAGGGTGGCGGGTTCGAACCGGCCAACACCAAAAAAAAAAAAATAGCCGGGTGTTGTGGCGGGGGCCTGTAATCTCAGCTAATCGGGAGGCTGAAACAAGAGAATCGCTTGAGCCCAGGAGTTTGAGGTTGCTGTGAGGTATATGGCTCTCTACGTAGAGTGACAAAGTGAATAAATACAGAACTACAACGAGGTATCCAGTATCATAAATAATAACATGTTTCAAAAATGCAAAAATTTAAAAGGTTTGAAAATACACTGTTTTGATGAGGGTGTAGAGAAACAAGTGCTTTGAACTACATGCAATTTTTGTAAAGGACAAGTGGGCAATTATCAAAGTAGAATTCAGCTCTATTTTGACCCATGTTTATCTTAAACATGTATCCTTTTGTGTATATCCAAAAAATGTACACACTTTAAAGATACCTAGGGAACTATTTCTAAACTAAATGATGCTGCTGACATTTACTTTAAAACATATGTGGGGGCCCGGGTGCAGTGACTCACGCCTGGAAACCTTGACACTTTTAAGAGGGTGAGGTGAGAGGGTTGCTTGAAGCCAGGAGTTTGAGATCAACCTGAGAACCACAGAGAGACCCCCTCTCTGTAAAAAAAGTTTAAAACATTAGCCAGGTGTGGCATGTCTAGTCCCAGCTACTCACTTCAGCGGAAGAGTTTGAGGCTGCATTGAGCTATGATCATGCCACTGCACTCTAACCCAGGTGATAGACGGAGACCCTATCTCTGAAATAAAATAATTAAATAATAATAATAAAAACTATTAGTAGCAGTGTAACAAGATTAGCCATAACTTGATAACTCTGAAAACTGCCTGAGGTACATATAATACTCTTTGTATTATAGTGTCTACTTTAGTGTATAGTATAATAAAATTTTTTAATGGAAAATAGAATGTACAAGGGGAGTCATTGCAGTTTTATTTTTAAGAGACACTGAGAAAGCTTAGTTATCTATGGCATTGAATAAATAAATTACTATTTCTACATAGAATACTTTGAAGCTTTTTTTTTTTTTTTTTAGGTTTTTGGCCAGGGCTGGGTTTGAACCTGTCACTTCTGACATGGGGCCAGTGCCCTACTCCTTTGAGCCACAGGCACTGCCCCAATACTTTGCAGCTATTAAGAAAAGAATATGAATGGTCAACAAGCATAGGAAAAAAATGCTTGACATCACTGACTCACTGACATCAGGAAAATGCAAATCACTTTCCACTCACTAGGATGGCTAATATTAAAAATAAACAAACAGAAATAAGTTTTAGCTACAATGTGGGGAAATAGAAACTAAAAATACCATAAGACCACCTCCTTCCCTCCCTACTTATAGGTTGATATATGTTCTTTCATACTTTTTCTATTCATATGCAAATATGTATTTTCTGTGTAAATATTTTTCTTTGTTTTTAATATATGATAAAATTATATTTGAAAGGGACTACAAATTTAAGGATTATGCACTATGGTAATTATATAGGATGAGTTAAAATTTTGATATACAATGCATGATTTACAGCTACTAATAGATGAAAAATGCTGAAATATTACCAGTCCTTGCGTTTTGTTTGAGGAATAGTCTATATGATATACATGGGTCATTATGAAAGTTTTGAGATACACAAAAATCAAGAACAAAATCCATGCTGGCAAAAACAAATGAAGCCCTCCCGTCAAACACAATAAGCCAAGCAACTTGAAACTTGCACAGGTGAATCAGAAAGGACACTGTCAACTGTATTTCTTGGAAGTGAAATGATGGACTGTAACACGGTTTGTTTGAAAACTTTTGTAGTGACCCTAGTATTTTTCTACATTACTCCATGGTGTTCATTTTTAGAGAAAAAATAAACACCAAAAAATTTAGAGAGTTAATTGTATGTCTTGATCTTTTATCTTCCAACAACTTTCATCCTCCAACTTTTTGGCAGAAGTAAATTTTTTTGCATATGTACACCAAATGTTCCCTTTTATTAAAACGAGGTGAAAGATTAATTACCAGATCAAAATTGCAATGTAGTTGTTATTAGGCTTGTATTTTATAAATCAAGTTTTTCCTCACTGTGGCCTGCTTCCAACATCTTGTAGTTTATTATCAGCTAATCTTGCTATCATTTCGGGATACTTGGTTCACGACTGTGGCTACCTCTTGATTCCTAATTGGTGGCTCTAAAGTAGTAATGCATTGTCATCATAGTTACCCTGTCTGTGGAATGTGCTGTCGGGGTGAGCCTGCTTCTGTGGTTGACCAATGTCAGTCACAAAGAAAACTTGGAAAAACTATAGTGTATTGATCTTGAATGCAAAATTTAATTTCTTACTGCTCAATTTTCTACAGAATGTCTCAGGATGAAAACACAGATGTCTCCATGACTGTTTCATTCATTACCCAACTTTTAAAAATGAAGTGTAGGGCCAGTGCAGTAGCTCATGCCTATAATCCTAGTACTTTGGGAGGCTGAAGCAGGTAGATTGCCTGACCTCAGGAGTTCCAGACCAGCCAGAGCAAGAGCAAGACCTCATCTCTAAAAATAGCCAGGCGGGCAGTGCCTGTGGCTTAGTGGGTAGGGCACCGGCCCCATACACGAAGGGTGGTGGGTTCAGTCCTGGCCCCAGCCACCGTGCATTGTGGCGGGCGCCTGTAGTCCCAGCTACTTGGGAGGCTGAGGCAAGAAAATCGCCTAAGCCCAGGATTTGGGGGTTGCTGTGATCTGTGATGCCATGCTACTCTACTGAGGACAATAAAGTGAGACTCTGTCTCTAAAAAAAAAAGAAAAAAAGAAAAATAGCCAGGCATTGTGGAAGACACCTATAGTCCTAGCAGCTTAGGAGGCTAAGGCAAGAGGATTGATTGTGCTCAAGAGTTTGAGGTTTCTGTGATCTGTGATGCCAAGACACTCTACTGAGGGTGACAAAGTGAGACTCTTTCAAAAAAAAAAAAGGAAAGAAAAGAAAAATAAAGTGTTGTGTTTGTAAGCCACGCACACAAAATATTGAAAGTATTTTGAAGGTTATATGGACAATAAACAGTTACTTAATATGGTTTATCTTATTTTCCACCACCATTAATCTCTAATAGATGAGTACATAATAAAAGGGCAGGGGAAAGAGTATTTTCCTGTCCCCAAATAATAGATAATTCTCTCCTGCATCTTCACACTAATTGATTTTTAATATATTTCATCTCTTTTCTGTTTATATAACGGAAAAATTTTTACTGTAAAGTGAGACAATGTTGTGTACTAGTTGAAAGTGAAGTCTTGAGAGTCAGGCTGACCTGGCTTCAAACACCATTAGCCACCTACTAAATGCCCTTTATGCATCACTGTCTGCATTCAGCTCATATTCTACAGGTGTTTTGGTCTTTAGAAATGATTTACTGTCTCCTTAAAGTATACATAGCATTGTCAATCTTTACCTTTCCTACTTCACTCAATGGGCTCCTTGTGATCTTGATAGTCACCTTGTATGTGATACTGGTTATAGAAGAAGGGATAGATGTGACTCTCAGAGGCATCGTATCCTTGGGGCCAGAACAGAGCTGCTCTGACCCCTGAGGAGCTTTGTAATGCTGATTGGCCACTGGCTCACTCTTCAAATCACGGCCAGGAATCAGTGGGTAATTTTCCAAGGTTTGTGCCTAGTTTCTCCTGACAATAGTCCCTGTTGATAGCATGTTGGTAAGAGAAAGAATATTGAACATGGTGGTTCAAGGCAAAGGAATTTCTCACTTCTATAAATGTTCCTAACATTTTTCTTTTTTGAGCTGTACAAGAAAGCGCATCACTCCCTCCCACACTGTTATCTTACATCACAAGGTCAAAAAAGTCTCTTAAGAATCCACTCTGGCGGTGGCCCCTGGAGCTCAGTGGTTAGGACTCTGACCACATACACTGAGGCTGGCAGGTTCGAACCTAGCCTGGGCCAGCTGAACAACAATGACAATTGCAACAAAAAAAATAGCTGGCGTTGCGGCTGCTGCCTGTAGTCCCAGCTGCTAGGGAGGCTGAGGCAAGAGAATTGCTTAAGCCCAAGAGTTTGAGGATGCTGTGAGGTGCAACGCCATAGTACTCTATCGAGCATGACAAAGTGAGATTCTACTTAAAAAAAAAAAACACTCTGGGCCAGGTGCAGTGGCTCATGTCTGTAATCCTAGCACTCTGGGAGGCTAAGCTGGAGGGAATTGCCTGAGCTCAGGAGTTGAACACCAGCCTGAGCAAGAGTGAGACCCTATCTCCGCTAAAAATAGAAAAACTAGCCAGGTATTGTGGTGGGCACCTGTAGTCCCAGCTACTTGGAAAGCAAGAGGGTTGGTTACTTAAGCCCAAAAGTGTGAATTTTCTGTGAGCTATGATGCCACAGCACTCTAGCCTGCATAACAGAGTGAGACTGTCTCGAGAAAGAAAAAAAAAAGAAGCCACTCTGACTTTTCTATCGCAATGATTTATATCCCACTATAGCACTGCTGTGAAAGGGACTAGTTACATCAATGATGAGTGATATGTACGTATGCGTATACATATAGGAAAACACTGACAAGAGTATACCAAAATGCTAACGACTTCTCTGAGTGACCTTTACATGTTTTTGTATGTTTTAACTTCAGGGGAAAGTTGGATTCATCATAATTCTTAGTTCATGACCTTCTTTCATCAATGGTCCATGAATGCTTCACTTTAGTTAATTGTTTTGTTAGGCAGTTGGTTATTAGTTTTATGTAATAAGTACTTATGAAAATACCACTTAAAATAAAATGAGGTCCTTCACAGCAAGGTTCATAAAAATATGGTCGCCCACTGGGACATCGTCCCGCCCCTCTATCCAAGCATCTGTCATCCTGAATTTCTTGTTTATGATCCCCTTGCTTTTCTTTTTACAGTTGACCCTTGAACAACACAGGTCCACTTAAATATGCAGATTTTTTTCAATAAAATTGACCTGAGCACACCTGTCTTTCCTGCTTCCCCTTCGACTTCCTCCACCTCTTCTGCCTCTGCCAATCCAGAGACAGCAAAACCCACCTCTGCTCTCCCTCCTCCTCCTCAGCCTACTCAATGTGAAGGTAAGGATGAAGACTTTCAGGATCCACTTCACTTTTTGATCCGTTTCATTTTATGAACGATAAATACATTTTGTCTTCGTTATGATTTTCCTAATAACATTTCCTATTCTCTACCTTATTTGGCTTTAAGAATACAGTATATAATACATATAACTTGTGTGTTGTTTGACTATTTCTGTTATTGGTAAGTCAACAGTAAGCTTTTAGTAATTAAGTTTTGGGAGAGTCAAAAGTTATGCATTGATTTTTGAGTGCAGTCGAGGTCATCATGCCTAACACCTGCATTGTTCAAAGGTCAATTGTTTATTGTATATGCATATATTCTTAAATATATATACACACACCTATATATACACATACTTGTAAATAAGGGTATGTGTGTGTAAATATATATGTAATTTTAGTTTGATTTAATTTTATATAAAGAATATATAAAATGTATATACTGTAGATGGATCTAATATATTAAAATCTATTAAAACTTAATTTTTCAGCTGTTTTGATACTGTTAGGATTTGTTGAGATTATTCTATGTTGCTATGGTTAATTTGTTTGACTCCAATGTGAATATACCACAATTATTTTAGCCCATTCTCCTGTCGGGCGTTTGAATTGTTTCTAGGTTTTGCTATTGTGAGTAGTTCTCCTAAGAACATCTTGAACACGTTTCCTGTTATATAAGGATGAATCTCGCTTATGAATTATATCTTGGGATGAACAGAGGAAGATAAGGACAGTTTCTGAATTTCTGCACCAGATTATACTCCCACCAGTACAGTCCAAGAGATCTTGCAGGTGCACAGCCTCTCCAACCCTCGGTGGTGTGGCCCTCACTTTTGCCAATCACAGGGGTATAAAACATTAATACTCTTTATTGTTTTTGAGGAAAATGAGCAGAAAATACAGAGAATTCCCATACACCCTCTCATTCCCAACCCCTATTATTCATATCTTGTGTTGCTCTGATAACCTTTGTTAAAATTGATGATCCATTTTTGATACATGATTTTTAGCTGACGTCCATGGATTACATTAGGGCTCATTTTTGGTGTTGTATATTCCATGGTTTTTGAAAAATGTGTAGTGACATGTACCCATCATTATAGTATAATACCGAGTAGATTTCTGGCCTGAAGATCACCTGTGTTCCACCCACTTGGCCACCCTCCCCCAACTCCTGGCAACCACTGAACTTTTTACTATCTGCATAGTTATGACTTTTCCAGAATGTCACGTAGTTGGAGTCATACAGCACAGAGCTAGAGAGTGGCAGGAAAGACAAACCAACTAGCCAACCATTTCCCCCTACTACACTCTCAATCAACCCTCAACACAGAACACTTCTGTAACCAAAGGTATGGGTTTTTACCATATTATAAACTAAAACAAAATCCTAAGTGCCCCCTCCCACTGATCCCCTTGACTAAGAGGGTCTCCCAGCAAAACCTTAAAACCGAGAAGCTGGCCATGAAGAGAAGGGAGGTCGAACACACCTCTGACAATAAGATACTAAATTATTAACAGAATCTAAGACCACACAGACCAAAGGTTAAGTAACCTTCAAGCCATCAATTTGTTAAACAAAGCACTTGAGGTGGTATATTGTGGCTTGTCTCTGATGAACAGTGTTCATTATCTTAACTTAAAACATTCTGAGCCTTTTGTCTAAATAAGCTTAGTTTCTTTAACCAAGTACACATCAAAGAATGTTTGAACTCATAATCTGTAAACTCCCCACTTCAAGATGTCCTGTCTTTTTAGGCCAAACCAATGTACACCTTCCATGTATTGATTGGGATTGATTTATGATGTTTACTTGCAATTTCTATCCTCTAAAACATTTATAACAAACTGTAATCTGACCACCTTGAAATCACTAGCTTAAGACTTGTTTGGTGTGGCTCCCTGGGTCATGAGAATTAACCTCTTTAAATTATTTTGCAAAGTTTAGGGATTTTTCCATGAACACTTCCAAACAATTTATCAATCTTTGGAAACCATTGAAGTGTCCCAGAATTCAATTCTGACTATCTACCTGAAGTTAGAGTCAGATCCCACAGGTAAAGGCTCAGTCCTATAAGACTGCCTCCCACTTTAGACTCTACTTGCAAATAGCAGGATATCACCTGTGTGTCAGACCTACCCATTTTAAATCAAGGTTCCCAGGACCCCTTCCTTGGGCTCAATTAAATTGCTAGGATGGCTCATATAGCTTAGGGAAACACTGATGTTTACCAGTTTATTATATTAGTATTGAAAATGATAACAGATACAAATGAATGGGCAGATGAAGAGGTACACAGGGTGAGGTTTGGAAGGGTTCCAAGCATAGGAAATTCTGTCTCTGCAGACTTAGTAGGGTGCTCCAGCCTCCTGACATGTGGATAGGTTGGCTAACCCAGGAGCTCTCGGAACCCCACAGTTCAGAGATTTTTGTGAAGGCTCTTTATCATGTAGGTATGATTGATTATTAACTCCACTGAACGCAAAGAACGGGAGATGGGGCTGAAAGTTCCACGTTTCTAATGGGTTGGTCTTCTGGTGACCAACCCTCATCTAGGAATGTACCAAGAGTCACCTCATTAGAAGAAAAGACACTTTTATTGTACAGCAAATTCATTTGCCTAAAGGCATTTAGGGGTTCTGTGTCAAGAACTAAGGGCAGAGACCAATGTGTATATTTCTGATTATTTCATAGTAGCCTTTTCATATTGTCTTCCTTCACTTAGAAATATGTTTTGATATTCCTCTGTGTTTTTCTGTAGTTTGATAACATTTCTTTTTTACAGGAAACAATATTATATAGATGTATCACATTTTGTTTACCTATTCACCCATTGAAGGACATCATGGCTGATTCCAAGTTTCAGCAATTATGAGTAAAAATGCAGTGAACATTTGTGTTTAGGGTGCAGGTGGATGTAAGTTTTTAATTCATTTGGGTAGTTTTCAATCAATAAATCCTGAATCACTTGAATTTTCTCTGTTTTATCTTTTACAAGTTCTATAGTTTATTATTTATTTATTTATTTATTTATTTATTTATTTATTTATTTATTTATTTTTGTAGAGACAGAGTCTCACTTTAGCACCCTCAGTAGAATGCTGTGGCACCACACAGCTCACAACAACCTCCAGTTCCTGGGCTTAGTCAATTCTCTTGCCTCAGCCTCCCAAGTAGCTGGGACTACAGGCACCTGCCACAACGCCCGGCTAACAAGTTCTATAGTTTAGCATATATATATATATATTTTTTTTTTTTTTGCGTGTGTGTATGTGTGTGTGTTTAGACAGAGACTCACTTTATCACCCCTCTGTAGAGTGCCGTGGCATCATGCAGCTCACAGTAACCTCCAACTCCTGGACTTAGACGATTCTCTTGCCTCAGCCTCCAGACTAGCTGGGACTACAGGTGCCCGCCACAACGCCTAGCTATTTTTCTGTTTTGCAGTTCGACCGAGGGCGGACTTGAACCTACCACCTTCAGTATATGGGGCCGGTGCCCTACTTGATGAGTCATAGGCGCTGCCCCATATATATATTTTTAAAAGACAGAGTCTCTCTTTGTCACCATTGGTAGTGTCATAACTCACAGCAATCTCAAGCACTTGGGCTCAAATGATCATCTTGCCTCAGCCTCCCAAGTAGCTGGGACTACAGGCTCCCACCACAACACCTGGCTAGTTTTTCTGTTTTTAGTAGAGACGGGGTCTTGCTCTTGCTCAGGCTGGTCTTGAACTCCTGAGCTCAGGCAATCCACCCTCCTCTTCCTCCCAGAGTGCTAGGATTACAGGCATGAGCCACCATGCCTGGCTAGTTTTGCATTTTACACTTAGATCTATGATCTATTTTGAGTTATTTTTTGTGAAGGGTGTGAGACATTTGTCTAAATATGCCTAACTGTAGTGTTTTGTTTTTGTTACTTAGTATTCTTTGAGCTTCCTAGATCTGTGCTTTTGTGTCTGCGTTAGTCTGTTTGGGCTGTGATAGTAAAAGTGCCACAAACTAGATGGCTTATCAACAATTGACATTTATTTTTCACAGTTATGGAGACTGGAAAGTCCAAGTGCAAAGCACTGGCAGTGTCTGGTGAAGGCCTGTTTCCTCCTAGATGGTGCCTCCACCTTTGTCTCCATGTGGTGCCAGGGGCTAGCTAACTCTCAGGAACCTCTCCGACAAGGACACTAACTCCAGTCACAAGTGTGGAGCCTTCATGACCTAATGCCTCCAAAGCCCCATCTATTAATGTTCTATCATATTGGAGGTTATATTTCAATATGAATTTTGAGGAGACACAAACATTCAGACCATAGCAGCGGCTATTACTAATTTTGGGAAATTTTTGATCATTATTGCTTCAAATGTTTCTTCTGTTCTTTATTCTCTTTTCTCTCCTGGTACTTCCAAAATGTGTATATCACACTTTTTGTAGTTGTCTTACAGTTGAATCCTCCATTCATTCTTTTTCATTCTTGTTTCCCTTTGTGTGTCAATTTTAGAGGGTTTTGTTGACATCTCTTCGAGCTCCCTAATCCTTTCCTCAGCCATGTCCATTCTTTTTGATAAACTCATCAAAGCCATTCTTCCTTCCTGCTATAGTGTTGTTTTTTTTCTAGCATTTTATTTTGATTCATTCTGGGGATTTTCATCTGTCTGCTTCCTTTATCCATCTGTTCTTGCTTATTCTGGTTTCCCAATAGAGTCCTTATCATATTGATCATAGTTATTTTAAATTCCTGGTTGAATATTCCCAACATCTCTGCCACATCTGAGACTGGTTCTGAAACTTGTTCTGTCTCTTAAAATTCTCTGTGTGTGTGTGGCCATAATGTTTTCTTTGAAGGCATACATTATGTACCAGGTGAAAGAAACCAAGTTAAATAGGCCTGTAGTGTGAAGTTTTATGTTTATCTTCCTAGGAGTTAGGTTATTCTTACTATTTGCTGTGGCTCTAGATATCAGAGGCCAAAATTTCCTCTAGTGTCCTTGTTTTTGTCTCCCCTATTTTCTTTGGGTTTCCCTAAAGACTTCTTCTTAAATTGGCTCTGAGTCTCATTGTTCTTTCGGGTGTAATCCCCTGTAACTATTCAGGAGCCTTGTTCATGTGTTGCCAAAGCGTCAGGGAGAGATAGCATTCTGTAATTTTATGGTCAGATTTCAGTCTTGTAGTGAGCCCATGCCTCTTGGCTATGACCTGTATAAATGCTACTCAGCTCTCCTCCCCTCTCTTCAATGAAAGAGGACGACAAATAGTTGGAGTTGAGTACTTCCCTTTTCCCACGTTTGTTAGGCTCTAAAAAATTAATTTCTGTTGAAGGTAGTCCACTATTAAGAAGAATAGAATGCTCTGGCATATGTAAAATTGGCTGCTTTTCCTCCAATCCTCCTCTCCCCTTGTAACATGAGTAAGATTTTCCCCCTGATCTTCATAGTGAGAATCTATTTGGGCTCCTAGTGGTAAACCATGAAAATGTGGGAACCCCCAACATGGGGGCTTTTAACTTTCACACTAGTGTATGCTGAGCATATACTAGTACTTTGTCAGTTACAGTGTTCCTGCTGGCTCCGGCAGGCTGCTGTGTCCTCTAAACTGTGCTGCTCTGTGTCTTTTTCTCAAGGTTTCAGGGTCTCAGGGTTATTCTGTGACCTCAATTCTTTGGTGGGTCTAAGAGGAGTTGTTTTTTAGTTTGTTGACCTTTTTTAATTGTGAGAATAGGAGTGATGATTTTTAAGCTCTTTTCATATTGGGCCAGAGGTCCAAAACATTAGCATTGAAAGCATATTATGCAGCAGTACAACAAAGATCACTCATCAGATACCAAATAAATACCATCTCATGTTTTGTTTGATGCCAGTGATAACTTTTATGCATCTATGCTCTGACTTCATTGTCAAGCTTGAGTTCATAGATAAGAGCTATGTGCAAATGATTTAGTTATCTCGGAAGGCAGGCAAGCCAAGGTAAGCTGGTGATTTGGCCCCTAATCTGCTTTCTTTAGCAATTGTCTGATATTTTGCTGACAGCATTTACGCAGAGTCTCCTTCTCCCAAGGGACAGAGAGACTGCGGTACAGTAGTTCCCTTCTGTCTGTGGGGGACACAATCCAAGACTCCCAGTGGATGTCTGAAAACTCAAACAGATTTCTGTTCCTGTATTTCACCCAAATTTATGCCTTTTCCTTGTTACCTAGGCACTTCTCATGTAGTATGGCTGTAACTTTTGCAGTCTGAGGTGGAAGAGCAAAACTAGCATGAATTTCTTTTTCCTTCTTTATAATTTCATGGATAGGCTGGGCACCTGTAGCCAAGTGTTTAGGGCACCAGCCACATGCACTGGGGCTGGTGGGTTCGAACCCAGACTGGACCTGCTAAACAACAACAACAACAACAACAACATAGATGGGCGTTGTGGCAGGTACCTGTAGTCGCAGCTACTAGGGAGGCTGAGCCAAGAGAATCGCTTGAGCCCAAGAGTTTGAGGTTGCTGTGAGCTATGATGCCAGAGCACACTACAAAGGGTGACAAAGTGAGACTCTGTCTCAAAAAATAATAATAATAATAATTTCATGGATAGAGGACTCATTCTAAGATTTTAGATCTTAGCACCCTCAGCATAGCATTTTCTTCTTTCTGTATAAAGTCTAGAACTTCCACCTTTTCACTTAAATGAACTGCTTTAGGGCTTCTCTTTGGCATATCCAATTGCCAGTATTACTATTCTTGGGTTTTGGAGCCATTGTAGGTAAAATAAGAGCTACCTGAAAACAAGCACTGCGCTTCCACAACAGTCAGTCTGATGGCGGAAAGAGTGCTAAGTGACTAATGACCAGGTAACATCTTTGTGAACACACTGGACAAAGGGAGGATTCATGCCCCAGGCCAGATGGAGCAGGATGGAACGAGATTTCATCACACTACTCAGAATGGTGAATCATTTAAAACTTACATATAGTGTACTTTGGGAATTTTCCATTTAATATTTTTGGACCATAGATGACTGCGGAAACTGCAACTGCGGAAAATAAAACCACAGAGAAGAGGCAACTCCTATACTCCTCTACCACAAATTACCCACCCATGTTTTCTATGTCTGGGGATCAGCCATTTGGGACCAGCACATCCCGAGTGCAGTGGGTGTGAGTCCCTGCCTTGGAATCATAGTGTCCCCCTGCCAGGTAAATATCATGCGGATGCTTTAACTCTTCATTCTCAGATCATTTCAGACTTAACAGAGCGGTCACGGAGATAGAACAGAGAGCACCCACCACCTCTCCCACACCTCCCCCTAGTGTTAACATGACTTTGGTACAATTATCAGAACTAGGAAATTAGTCTGGGTCCAGGATCACCAACTGGGAAACTCCAGATCCCAGGCAGGTTTCCTCAGTTTTCCCTTCAGTGTCCTTCCTCTGTTTCAGGATTCAATCCATGATCCTTGACATCTGATACTGTGTCAAATGCCCTTCATTTGAGTTTGATGTTTTCTCATGACTAGATAGAAGCCATGGATTTGGGGGAATGCCTCAAGGGGAGTGTCCCTCTCAGTGTGTCGTATCAGGGGCAGCCGGCACTGACATTGAGATGTCTTTTTTTTTTTTTTTTTTTGAGACAGAGCCTCAAGCTGTTGCCCTGGGTAGAGCGCTGTGGCATCACAGCTCACAGCAACCTCCAATTCCTGAGTTCAAGCGAGTCTCTTGCCTCTGCCTCCCAAGCAGCTGGGACTACAGGCGTCCGCCACAATGCCTGGCCATTTTTTTTTTGGTTGCAGCCATCATTGTTGTTTGGCGGGCCCAGGGGCTGGATTCGAACCCACCAGCTCAGGTGTACATGGCTGGTGCCTTAGCCCGTTGAGCCACAGGCGCCGAGCCGACATTGAGATGTCTTAAGAATGGTGTTATTAAGATTGACCTTGGTCCACCAATTAAGGTGGTATCTGCCAGATTTCTCCAGTGCGGAGTTACTATTATTCTTTGTAGTGAATGCATATTTGGGGGGAGATACTTTACCCTATATAACATTCTCTTTCGTCTTAAACTATCGTCCACTAATTTTGGCATTCAGTGTTTGGTCTTGCCTATGCAATTAGTAATTTTGGTATTCTAATGGTGATTTTTTAAATATATTTCTCATTTCTAACAAGTGTATCAATTGGAATTCTTCTGCATGAAAGAGTCTTCCTTTCCTCCCCGCTTTTTAAAAAAATTTACCCATAGGACTGACAGGTATTTACTTCATCCTTGAGTTATAATCCAATACTGTCATTCCTTGGTATCCACTGGGGATGGGATCTCTTCCCCACCACACCAAAGATACCAAAATCCCAGGACACCCAAGTCCCTGATATAAAATGATATAGTGTTTGCATATGTGATATAACCTCCACAATTCTCCTATGTACCTTAAATCATCTCTAGATTATTTTTAATACCTAATATAATGTAAACGCTATGTAAATGATTGTTAAGCTGCATGTTTTACGGGTATTATTTTTATTATTGTATTGTTGTTTTTTATTGCTTTTTCCTAATGTTTTTGATTCACAGTTGGT
Organism: Arctocebus calabarensis; assembly: GCA_963573935.1. Classification (NCBI taxonomy): domain Eukaryota; kingdom Metazoa; phylum Chordata; class Mammalia; order Primates; family Lorisidae; genus Arctocebus; species Arctocebus calabarensis. Next base: position 48,699 of record CAUYON010030426.1, read on the forward strand.
TGAATCCCGAGGAACTTGTTGATACAGAGGGGTTGACTATGCTTTTGTTATTTATCTTGCTCAAATCTCAGGTGGTTTCAGCTGTGCCATTGAAGCTCTTCCAGGTTCACTCCTGTGTTCTTTGACGCTCCTCCATTCTTTTGTGTTTTGAGCACTTCCTTACTTTCTGGTACCATGAGATGCTGCAGGCTCATCTTGTATTTTCCTTGCCCTCTGCCTGGAAAGAGCCAGGGTTTCTTTTACTGGAGTATAATATTTATGAACCAAGAGTTGCACAGGCTGTGTTCATCTAGACGTTCTCAGTCAACTGAGGTAAGAAATACATGGATGAAGCTGGGTGCAATGGCTCATGCCTGTAATCCTAGCACTCTAGGAGACTGAGGTGGGTGGATTGCTTGAGCTCCTGAGTTTAAGACCAGCCTGAGAAAAATTGAGACCCCATCTCTACTAAAATAGAAAATCTGAGGCAAGAGGATCATTTGAGCCCAGGAGTTTGAGGTTGCTGTGAGCTATGATGCTCTAGCATTCTACCCAGGGAAACAGCTTGATAGTCTGTCTCAAAAAAAAAAAATAAAAAAAAAAAAAAGAAGAAGAAGAAATACATGAATGGCAAGGGACTTGAACAGAAACTTCTCTGAAGGTGACAGATGAATAGCCCACAACATGAAAAAATACTCATTGTCCCTAATCATCAGAGAAATGCAAATCAAAACCACTTGGAGATGTCACCTAACTCCAGTGATTAGCCCACATCACAAAGTTCCAAATCTGCAGATCCTGGTAGGGATGTGGGGAGAAAGGAACACTCCTGCACTGCTGGTGGAATTGCAAACTAGTACAACCTTTATGGAGAGAAGTATAGAGAATTCCTAAACAACTAAAAGTCTACCTTCCATTTGATCCTGCAATCACATTGCTAGGTATCTACCTAGAAGAACAAAATTTGTTTTACCACAAAGACATTTGCACCAGGATGTTTATTGCAGCTCAATTCACAATTGCCAAGTCATGGAAGCAACCCGAATACCCATCAACCTAGAAATGGATTAACAAACTGTGGCATATGTATACCATAGAGTACTATTCAGTCATAAGAAAAGATGGAGACTTCACATCTTTTATGTTTACCTGGATGGAGTTGAAACACATTTTTCTTAGTGAAGTGTCCCAAGAATGGAAAAAAAAATCTAGTGTACTCAATATTAATATTAACCCAATATATAAATAACTACCTACTCACATGAATGATAAAGCAAAACTATCGTCTAGCAAGGGAGAAGGGGAAGAAGGGAGAGGGGAGGGGAGAGGAGGGGGGGCAATTGGCAGTATCTCATCTAATGTGTACAGTGCGAGGGTATTCAGCATGCCCCCTTGGTTAAGGGCTCCACTGCAACTTGAACTTTACATTAGAATTGAAAATGATGTAAACTAAAAATTTGTACCCTCATATTAATCTGAAAAAAAAAGAAATACATGTATGTATCCTGACCCATGTATTATCTATATTTCTGTGCCTATATGTATATATGTGTGCATATAGATCATATACATATATATTTAAACATGTATTAAAATATATTTCTATCTCTTGAATATATTTATTTTTATTTTTTTAGAGACAGGGTCTCAGTCTGTTGCCCAGGCTGAAAAGGTTCATAGCCCACTGAAGCCTGTCTGACCTCCTGGCTTCCAGTGGTCCTCTGGCCTCAGCCTCCCAAGTAGCTGGGATTACAGGTGTGCATAACTGTGGCTGGCTAATTTTTTTTTTTTTTTTTTTTTTTGGTAGAGACAAAGGTATCTTACTATGTTATCCAGGCTGGTTTCAAATGGCTTTAAATGATTTTCCTGCCTCAGCCTCCGCAAATTGCAGGATTGCAAGTGTGAACCACCATGTGAGACCTAGCCTATATTTATTTTAAAAACACGATTTATACTGATACCTCTGAGTCTAATCTGGCACCACAGGATTCATTCTGAAATTCCCCCTTGGCTTATTTACAACTTTCTCTCTCTGATAGTGAGAAACATGGCTTTCATTATCTTATGAAGTATTTACAAAGTCAATTTAAAATTTTGCTTTGTAAAATGCAAAGATTTTATTCTGTGTATTTATTTCAAAGCTTATGAATTTTTTAAATTACTCTAAGGGGTGACATAGAATTTTCACATGTTTTCAAAAAAAGAAAAAAAAGAAAAAAAAAGAATTTTCACATGCTTTCTATCTTCAAGAGAAGGTGAAATTTTAGTTTAGTCTATAATTCATAAATCACATTACAAAAGAGGTCCTGTATTTCTCTGAGAGCTAATTTGTCTTGGCTAGGTTTTAAGGAAAGAGTCATCTAATTATCTGATTATATAATTGGCATAAGATAGGAATAATCCTGGCCTAATTTCTTCAATTTGCATTTAAAATAGGAGAAGAATAGCTCCCAAGGAGTATGTAATTGGTGTACTGCAGTTGGAAAGTGAATATTTTTCAAAGCAGAAGGTATTTCTCATCATTGCTGCCTTTTAGAAGTTGAAGTTCTAACTTGCCACTTTATTCCAGGAAGGTATTTGGAATTAATTTCAGGATTTAACAGAATGTTTCTTCAAAACAGTGCTATGTAACAAAAATATAATACAAGCCACAAATTTAGACACTACAAGTAATTTTTATTTTTTCATTTTTTTATTATTTTATTTTATTTTATTTTTTTGAGACAGAGCCTCAAGCTGTCACCCTGGATAGAGTGCTGTGGCATCATAGTTCACAGCAACCTCCAATTCCTGGGCTCAAGCTAGTCTCTTGCCTCCGCCTCCCAAGTAACTGGGACTACAGGCGCCTGCCACAACGCCCGGCCATTTTTTGGTTGCAGCTGTCATTGTTTGGTGGGCCCGGGCTGGATCCGAACCCGCCAGCCCAGGTGTACGTGGCTGGCACCTTAGCCTGTTGAGCCACAGGTGCTGAGCCTAGACACTACAAGCAATTTTTAAATTATCTAGTAGCAATATTACAAAAAGTAAATAGAAAAGGATTAAATTAATTTTAACAATGTATTTTACTTAAACCAATATGTTCACAGTGTTAAATTTCAACATGTAGGGCGGTGCCTGTGGTTCAGTGAGTAGGGCTCCAGCCCCATATACCAACGGTGGCTGGTTCAAACCTGGCCCGGGCCAAACTACAATAAAAAATAGCCAGGCATTGTGGTGGGCGTCTGTAGTCCCAGCTACTCAGGAGGTTGAGGCAACAGAATCACCTAAGCCTAAGAGCTAGAGGTTGCTGTGAGCTGTGACACTACAGCACTCTGACAGTGAGACTCTATCTCTAAAAAAAATAATAATAAATAAATTTCAACATGTAATCACAAAAAATTAATCAAAAAATTACAAAATGATTGATGAAATCTTTTACTTTTTTTCATATAAGTTTTTGAAATCTGGTGTATATTTTACAGTAACTCTTAATTTGGAATAATCACATTTCAATCTTTCAATAGTCACATGTCACTTGTGGCTACCATATTAGAGAAGGTCTAGAACAAAGGAGTTCCTTTAAAAATATTTCAAAGTCATAGTTTATAAGGCAATTTGAAAATCAATCTGAATGATTTCTCCTTTTCCAGAAAAGGAAGTAACAATGAAATTAAGTTAGCCACGTATTTATATGGGTCCCAAGAGAAGTGCACATAGCTGGAAAGAATGATCTCAGTCAGAAACTCAGAATGAATCATATGAATTAAACAATGCACAATGTCCAGTGCTTACTGTGAGTTTTTGGTTTATAAAACCAAATTTGCCACCGAATATAATAGAGATTTCCTAATTATGCTCCATGTAGAAGATATATTGATATATTGTTTTAGAGCACAATATAGACCACAGTTCTATATTTCATGAAAAATTATATTTCATGGGCGGCACCTGTGGCTCAAAGGAGTCGAGTGCCGGCCCCATATGCTGGAGGTGGCGGGTTCAAACCCAGCCCCAGCCAAAACCTGCAAAAAAAAAAAAAAGAAATTTATATATTATATATATAAAATATATATATTATATTTCATTCTTTGGGAATTGTACTTATGTAATCTTTTTTTTTTTTTTTTTGAGACACAGTCTCATCTGTCACCCTGGGTAGAACTGTGGCAGCTTCACTCAAAGCATGGGGTCAAGTAATCCTCTGCCTCAGCCTCCTGAGAAGGTGGGACAATAAGTGCCTACCACATGCCCATTTAGTTTTAAATTTTTTTTCTATTTTTAGTAGAGGCCGGGTCTCACTCTTACTCAAACTGTTATCAAACTTGTGAGCTCAAGCAAAGCACTCGTCTGGGCCTCCCAGAGTGCTGGGATTACAGGTCACTGTGCCTGGCCCTTTCTGTAATCTTAAACTCCACTAAAATAAATAATATAAACTACTTATCACAAATTTTCAGAGTAGGTTTGAATTCTACTTTGGTTACAGGAAAGTAATATAATTCATGCTTTTGTGACACACCAGACATCTGAAAGTCAACTATGGTACCAAGCCTAGCTTAACAAGCAGTGCTCTCACCAGGGGTAACTCTTTCTAGAATGTGGCACATGATTTTATATCAGTATGGATAAAAGGTCAGTTCAATAATTGTCCATGTTCATAAGCTTTTTCTTTTTTTTAGTTTTATAAGCAATTAACAAGAATCTCTTCCACTGAGATACATTCTGTAGTAGGGTTTATAATTCTCTTTGATGTTTATTCTGTTAGACTTACTGCCATTACTATGCAACAGGTGACATTTACATTACACTCAAAGGAACCAGAACAGTACATAACTCAATAAATGCAAATATTCCGAAGTCAGGCAAGCCAGCCTTCGTTAACAGATCATTTTTTTCAGGAAAGCTGATGAAAATGGACTGAAGCAGGAGCCACAGGGGTTTCTCAAGGGGGTGTGACCTGCTGGTAACCTACAGGTTAAAAAAAAGAGTAAGAAAGGATAGCCAGTTCTCAAAGGCATCTCCAAACAAAGACCATACCTGTATGTATTTATTTGCTTACTTATTTTATTTTATTTTACTTTTTTTGAAGACAGTGTCTCATTTTGTCACCCTTGGTAGAGTGCCATGGCATCATAGCTCACAACAATCTCCAACTCTTGGGCACAAGTGATTCTCCTGCCTTAGCCTCTCAAGTAGCTGGGACTACAGGCACCCACCACAACACCTAGCTATTTTTAGAGATGGGAAGTGTAGGGGTCTGGCTCTCACTGAGGCTGGTCTCGAACCTGTGAGCTCAGGACAATCCATCTGCCTTGGCCTCCCTGAGTGCTATGATTATAGGTGTGAGCCACCATATCCAGCTTCATTTTTATTCTGTGTAATGTACAACATTATATGTAGTTTGGGTACTTTTAAAGTTTTACTTTAGGAAAAAGACAACAAGAGAAAAGGCTTTTAAATCTCAGGACCTTTTATAAAAAGTTGTAACTGAAACCAGCAATCACTTCCTTGTATAACCATCAACTCTGAGTATAATATGAATTATACCTAAGAATTGGAATTTACCTAGATGAGTTCTGGCTAGTTTTTTAAAAAATGCACAATCATATCATACAACATGGTGGCTTCCACAATTTGTGACACGATTATGAATAAGAAACTCTTGCCTCCCTAATAAAAGGAAATAAGAATACTCTTTCCATAGTTGTCATCCAGTATCAAAAAATTTCTTAGTCTTATTTACCTTTATAAAAGGTTAAATGATTCACTGCTACACTTGCATGGACTATTTTGTTTCTCAGGAGTTCTTAAACACAAAATTATTTGCCTGGGTTTTCCAAAGAAAGAGACTAATACAAATGTATTAAACCAGCACAAGTCCATGGGCTAAAGAAAAAGGAATTGAATATAAAGTGTTTACCAACTTTATTTCTTCTAATTTTTGTTTTTTTGAGACAAAGTCTCACTATGTTGCCTTCTGTAGAGTACTGTGACGTCACAGCTCACAGCAACTTCAAACTCTTGGGCTTAAGTGATTCTCTTGTCTCAGTCTCCCAAGTAGCTGAGACTACAGGCACCCGCCACAATGCCCAGCTATTTTTGTTGCAGTTGTCATTGTTGTTTAGCTGGCCCTGGCCAGGTTTGAACCTGCCAGCCTCGGTGTATGGGGCTGGCACTGTAAAGGCATTGAGACGTCAGAGGTTTCTTGTGCCTATCCATCCATTGTGAACACAACTCAATCTTGTACTTTAACACTCCACAATGGCATCTTTGGGTGGGTGCCTCATTTTGTGACATCCAACTTCAATTGTATGTTCTTCCCAAGGTTTCATTTCATTATCATAACAAATATTATCATCTTTAGCAGGTTGACTATATACTTGCTTTTGAGAATTAGACTGATTTTTTTCCAGTTTTCATTTATAATGTGTTCAGCTTTGCCTGGGACAAACTAGCCTTAGCTTTTTGGAACATTTCAGATATAAAAATATCATGAGCTGAGTGAGGTCAGCACAAATAGCCAAAGTAATCCTGAGTACAAAGACCAAAGTTGGAGGTGTCACACTAATAGGCTTCAAAATACACTACAAAAGCTATAATCACCAACACAACATGGTATAGGCTTAAAAAAGGATGCACAGACGAGTGGGGCAGAGTAGAGAACCTAGAACTAAGTTCACATACTTAAAGCCAACTTGTCTTATTTATTTATTTTTTAGTCAACTTATTTTGACAAAAGTACCAAGAACGTTCATTAGGGATAGGATAGTCTCTTCAAAAGGTGAGGCTGGGAAAGCTGGATATGCATACGCAGAAAATTAAAATGAGGTGTCTATTTCTCACCAGACACAAATATAAATTCAAAAGTCGAGATCACTGACTTGGATTATTAGATTGAAGATGTAAATGCAAGACCTGAGACTATAGAACTCCCACGAGAAATGCTTTAGGACGTTGGTCTGGGCCAAGATTTTATAAAGAGGAGCACAGGCAATAAAAGCAAAAATAGACAAATGGGATTATATCAAACCAAAAGACTCCTGCACAGCAAAGAAAACGATCATCAAAGTGAAGTGACAACCTGTAGAATGGGAGAAAGTATTTGCAAACCATACATCCAATAAAGAATTAATTTCCAGAAAATACAATAATCTGAATTTGTAATATTTTTGCTAGTGGAGGGTCTTGCCTAAATATTGATGGTTGATGACGGATTAGGGTGGTGGTTGCTGAAGGTTGGGGAGGGGTGCTGTGCCAATTTCTTAAACTAAGACAGTAATGAAGTTTTCCACATTAATGAACTCTTCCCCCATGAAATATTTCTCTCTAGCATGTGCTGCTGTCTTGATGACATTTTACCCACAGTAGAACGTCTCTCAAAATTATACTCTTCTCAAGTCCTACTGCTACTTTATCAACTAAGTTTAGGTAATAGTCTAAATCCTTTGTTGTAATTTCAACAATATTTATGGCATCTTCACGAGGAGTAGATTCCACTTCTTTTTTCTTTCTTTTTTTTATTGTCTTTATTATTAAATCATAGCTGTGTACAATAGTGCAATCAAGGGGTACAATGTGCTGATTTCATATACAATCTGAACTATTTTCATCAAACTGATTAACATAGCCTTCCTGGCATTTTCTCAGTTATTATATGAAGACATTTGTAGTCTGCATTTAGTAAGGTT
>CAUYON010030429.1:0-10224 GCA_963573935.1 Arctocebus calabarensis
TATATAAAGACATTAATACTCTACCTTTAATAAGTTTCGCCAGTACCCTGCTAAGATGCACCGTAGGTGTGTTCCCACTAATTGCCCTCCCTCTACCCATCCTCCCCCCACCCCTCCCCTCCCTTTCCCCTATCCCTGTTAAGTGATTGTTCATTCTGGCCTAGTGCAGGGCTAGTCATAGGGTCCTTTTCTGGAGATTCCCAAACACTGTAGACTCAAGGTTATTCTGAAGCCTTTATACAATGTGAAGAATGTCAGCACATCATCTCTGAGAAGGACACTAAAATCCACTCAAATATTTGAGCAGTAAGATGTTATTTACTCAATTTCTATTCAGAATATCAAAGTAGAGAATTACAGATGTGATGCTTTGGCTGAAAATATAGGCCATGACCACTATACCTATAATTCAAAACACTAGAATTCTAAGATTTTAATAATCATACTTTAAGTTTTCCAGATTGGGATGTGCATTTTATGTAACAGCCTACATTGTGTGATATTATGGATAATGGGAAACCACACAATGCCAAATAACTCCTTCATATTACTCAAATTACACCAAAGGTGAGGTTACATTATTAAAAATTCATATAAGTAATTGTTTTTTAGTTCAGGCTTGGCAAATTCAAAATAGACTGGAGACTATTACTGAAATTACTGAATCCTTAGGGAATGAAAAGATATGAATCAAATTGGAATAAAGATAAAACCATTAAAAGTAAAATATTGAAAACCCATTCTTAATTCTCTTACATTTTGCACTGGACTGGCCTGAATTCAAATAATACCTATTATCAATAGACATGTATATAAAAGGGTAAATTCATGCTGATTTATTCTTTGCAGTATATTCTCACAAAAATGTTGAATCAACCATTCTAAGGTATAGTGTCATGAGAAAATAATAGTTCAGTATTTTGCCTGCCAAAATGACATTACAATAAATACATGTGCATTTGGTCCTCTGGATTTTGAAATAACCTTATTTCCTGCAGTGAAAATGAAAAAAAAATGTGGTTGATGATATCAGGTTTCAGGCTCACATTTTATATTGATTTGTCAGAATGAGCAGCAGTAACTACAGGCCTGGGAGACCCTGCTGCTCTGCCCTTCTGGCTTCACATAAGCCCCAAGATGAGGAATAAATAGTAATGTGAAAAAGCAGGTTCAGAGACCATATGGAACATCTACTCTATTTTCTCTTGTCCTAAACACAAGATTGTCTTTGGATTATTGAAGAATAAATAAGGAACATGTAAAATAATTTAATTCATTGAATGCCTCTTTCAATATTAGATATTCTGAAACTAATAATGAAAGTCTACATCAAACAAAACCTTTCTCCCTGCTATTTCCCAAATCACGAGAAAAGTAATTTCCTGAACAAGTAATCTTAATCCAATGAAGATTTACTTTGAGCTTTTTACTTTGTAAATGTAGTTCACTTACTCAATATTAAATGTTACTGGGTTTAAACAGCAAGGGATATATCAATGATTTATTAAAATGTCTTGAATATGTATATTTTCTGGATTCTGTATTATGAAATATTTTAAATCATAAAGCCAATCTTTGCAGCCTCATATCTGCATAAAACACAAAGATAATGGATTATTCAGTGGCTACTTTCTCTTATGACCTCAATAAATCAATAGCATACTTCCAATACTTTCCCGACTCCAAGAAATATTAAAATACACATAAAATTTATTTCTCTTAATTCACATAAATTGTTACATTTTGTAATATTATAAATGAGGTGCATGAGAAGTGATTATTGAAAGATTTTTAAACAACAGCAACAATAACAACAAACCATGGATGGAAAACAATGATAAAATGATTGAACAAGGATATTTGATGTGATAGATATGTGCTTGGAAATCACTGTTCCCTGGCCTTTAATGAAAGAACAGGCAAAGAGAACCAAAGTGAAATTTTCATAATACAGATTGATAGACCCATCTGCAGAGATATAAAGTGGCCGGAGAGGTTGCATCTGGGGCATCTTTGGAGTTGTAAGTTCACAAAGATTAGAAGAGAACTGTACCATCCCATTGAAGTTCCTGTGTTATTAGATCCTGAAGTTCTTATCAATGAACAGTAGAGAGAATGTTTTAACTTGTTACCCTGTATGCTATCTTTTTACATAAATGATTAATTTTACTTTTAATTAGACTTTCTATAGATGAAACAATTAAAATAAAAGTGTACTGATTAATTTTTGATGATGTATATAAGAAATCAAAGCTACCAATCTTTAACTGTTGTTAATGAATATATTGCCATAAAAACAAAATCAATGTAATTATCCAACCTTGCTCTAGATCACCTTAGCTAGCACCATGAATTACTGTAACTTTGGCTTTTAGCTACAAAGGGGTGTGAACATTAGCGTTTAACTCATTTATACATTAAGATGTTCAGTATGGTTACTTGAGGGAGGGGGAAATACAGTGTATAAACAACCAAATAAAAAATAGAACTAACATTCTTCTCTCTGATGGCATGTTAATAGCTGTAATATTAACATGAAACAGAACAATCTTATGTCTCCATACCAGAGTTAATGTCATATAGCAGTTGTATCCTGAGCCAAAGATTTAAGCATCCCATTCCTACCCCTTGCTTCTTTCACCCACAAAGGACAAATCATAATTTAATAGGTAAATGTCACTTTCTCAACAAGTCTATATTAATCATAATAACTCAGCTAGTCTATATTAGTAAGTTAGAGTCTGCTCTTCTGAACTCAGCTCAACTTGTGTGCCATTATGAAGCCACTTACCAGCTAAGATGCCCACCGAAACTTGCCCACTAAATCTTTCAGTTGGTGGACAGATTTTGTTCTCTAGGTTCTAATTGCCTAGCCCATATGTTCCTTTTAAAGGTGTATTATTGGGTGAGTGAATTCTTACCCAGTGACTTTATGTATAATTCTAGTCAGGATTATTTTGTTTTCCTTTCATTTCTTCAAAGCAAAATAATGTTTCTTTCTCTGAGTTGAGTAATTAACTTCGTATTGATGCTACTTCACACTGAAAATTTTCAGAAGGCATATAAGAAAGTCTAGGTGATCTCATTAGAGTAACATTTTGACATTAAAACTGGCTTTGTGAAAAGCCCTCTAAAACAAATAATATTTTCACAGGAAAATGGTTTTTTAGCATGTTTTCTTTTGAAGAATTAAAAAAGTGTATGATATACTAAGTATTCAGACAATACCCTCAGTGAACAAATTTGATTATTTTGGTCAGTCATGTATTTCCCTAGTTAATATGAACGCTGAACCATTTTGTTTGTATAGTTCCTATTAATAATATAGATACTATATATTCTATGAAGCATACTTTGGAAAATGTTTTATATTATGGTCAAATCACAATTTTTGTGAATATCTGTTAAAATTAGTCAACATTGTTTATACTGATATCCGAGTAGGCAAAAAAATCCTTGTTTTAAAATTATTTAAGATTAATATGAGGATACATATGATTAGGTTATATGGTTTGAATTTGTTAGGAAAAGTTCAAATTGTGTTTGAGTCCTTCACCCAGGAGATATGCTATATACCCCTACTTAGTACCTGTTTGGTGAGAGCACACCTAATTAATTAATTAATTTTATATCTGATTAATATGAGGGTATTAATATGAGGGTACAAATGATTGAATTACATTCTGTTAGGTAAAGTTCAAGTTCTAGTTAAGGCACAGGGGATGTGCTGTATACCCTTAGATTGTGCCCCTTAGGTGAGCATTTATCAATCACTTTCCCTTCCTGGCCCCATTTGAATTTAATGTTCGTTTTTGCTTATATGGGAAACCCTAACCCTAACCCTAATTATTATCAACTATTTATCAATTGCATATTAACAATGTGTACAATTATTTGTGTGTATAATAATGTGTACAATTATTTATCAATTACGTATTAATAATGTGTACATTGCATGCTTGATTTTCCATTCTCGTGATACTTTACTAAGGAAAAATGTCTTTCAACTCCATCCAAGTAAACACAAAAGATGTAAAGTTTCCATTTTTTTATGGCTGAATAGCATTCCACGGTGTACATATAACCACAGTTTATTAATTCATTCATGAGTAGAGGGTACTTGGGTTGATTGCACATCTTGGCAATTATCAATTGAGCTGCAGAGCAATTCTACTGCAAATGTCCTTGTGACAAAGTGACTTTTTTATTCTGGATAAATATCTGATAACAGGATTGTGAGGTCAAATGGAAGGTTTACTTTTAGCTCTTTAAGGATTCTCTGAACTTCCTTTGATAGAGGCTGTATTACTCTGCAATCCCACAGGTAGTGTAAAAGTGGTCCCTTCTCTTCACATCCAGGTAAGCATCTATATCTTTGGAATTTTGCAATATAGACTGTTCTCACTGGAGTTAGACGATAGCTCATCGTGGATTTGATTTGCATTTCTCTGATGATTAGGGATGATGAACATTTTTTCATGTGGTTCTTGGCCATTTGTCTTTCTTTGAGGAGGTTCTGGCAGCACCTGTAGCTCAGTGATTAGAGGGTCGGCCACATACACTGAGGCTGGCAGGTTCGAACCTGGTCAGGCAAGCTAAAACAACAATGACAACTGCAACAAAAATAATAGCTGGGCGTGTGGCAGGCATTTATAGTCCCAGCTACTTGGGAGTCTGAGGCAAGAGAATCACTTAAGCCCAAGAGTTTGAGGTTGCTATGAGCTGTGATGCCATGGCATTCTACCAAGAGTGGCAGCTTGAGAGGCTCTGTCTCAAAAAAAATTAAAAAAAGAAAGAAAGAAAGAAAAAGAAGGTTCTGTTCTGCTCAAGTATCTTGTCTGCTTATAAATGGGATTGTTTGCTCTTTTTTTGTTGATTAACTTGGGTTCTCTATGGATTCTAATTATCAGTCCTTTGTCAGATTCATAGCATGCAAATATATTCTCCCATTCTGAAGGCTGTTGGTACGCTTTGGTTGCTGTACCCTTAGCTGTGCACATGCATTTAGTTTGATCACGTCCCATTCATTTATTTTTGGTGTTGCTACAATGGCCAAGGGTGTCTTCTTCATAAAATCTTTTCCCAGAGCAATTTTGTTAAGAGTTTTCCCACACGTTCTTCTATAATTATCATTTAGTGTCTTATATTTAAGTCTTTCATCCAGGGAGAGTCAGTGTTTTCAAGTGATGAGAGGTGCAGTTTGAGTTTCAGTCTTCTACAAGCTACCCAGTTCTCCCTAAACCACTTATTACATAGGAATTCTTTCCCCCCGGGTATGCTTTTGTTTGGTTTATCAAATGTCAGATGGTGATAATGTGTCTGGGTTAATCTCTAGATTCTCTGTTCTATTCCATAAATCCATATTTCCACTTTAGTGACAGTACCATGCTGTTTTGATCACTTAAGACTTGTAGTATAACCTAAAATCTGACATAGCCAGTATAATTCTAAGAAACAAAAAGAATTTTCCAAATATCATTTATTGATTATGACTACATCATAACCAAATTAAATAAGTTGACTGATATAGTGTCAGGCAGTCAGATTCTAATGTTCACCATTGCTGTCATGTAGAGAACACTATATTCCTGGTCCCAGGTTATTTGTGTATAAGAAGATAAAGAAATACTAACATTACAGGATTGATTATTCAATTATTTCCAAGAAGTTTTAAGATAGTAGTTTTTCCTTTATATGCTGAAGTTTGCCATAAATAATTCAGATGCATAAAGCTGTAGAAAGGAAAGTCTTGAAGTCACATATATCTTTTAATTTCTTTAATAAGTTTAAAAACAAAAAACGGTTAAATATAATCAGAATAGGTTTTCCACAGGGTACTTCTTACTAGTGGGAATAAAAGAATCAGTATAGCAACTCAAGAGAGGTAAATGGTTCAAAATTTGATTTTAAAATTACTATATTTATGATAGGGTACATATTGTTTATTATACGTCATGTGATATGTCACCTAATGGTTTTAAATATTATGTCAATTTACAGTTATATACTATAACATTTTAATTATTGCATTTTATTTCCTTCTATGGCTATGCAGAAATTCATTCATACATAAATTTATTTATTCACATTAACTTTTGTGACTAATCCTCCCTATCATAGATATTTTTAAGGCTCATAAGAACTAGAAATTTAAAATCATATATAGTACTTTAAAAATACTTTAAATTAATATAAAATTATTATTATATGCAAACAAATATGCACATACATTTGTATGTGTGTATTTGTATAATGTGTTATATAACATTAAAATATATTAGTGTAGTGAAATATGTATCATTTTACATTATATTGATACAATGTATGTATGTATTATAATTACTAGTACAACATATAACAAAACAATTTGTATATTCTTCATAACCATATTTGGGCATGTATAAACAAATACACAAATATGATAAGCATGTAAATACATATAAACATATATATAATACTTTGCATATTTTTATATCTGATACAGTGGTTATTATAACATAAATTGAATAATCAAATTTGTGGGCACAGAATTGTTTGTAATATTTCATTTTATTCTTTTAGTCTCCATAGGACTATTAGAGATAGCAGTTTCATTTCTGGTTATAGCAAATTTTGCCTCAGTTAGTCTGGCTGGAGGTTGATAGACATTATAGATCTTCTCAAAGATCCAGGTTTGGTCTTGCTGATTGTTTTATATTAATTTTCACTATTGAATTTCATTTATATTTTGTCTTTATTATTTAATATTTTTGCCCTTAGTTTGGTCTTAATTCTATTTTCTTTTTCTCCTTTTCCTAAAGTGAAAGTTTGGAATATTTATTTTATATCTTTCTTCTTTTTTTCGTATACACATTTAATACTATAAATTTCCTTCTAAGAAGTGATTTTGCTATATTCCCCACATATTTTGATAAGTTGTATTTTTGTATTTATTTAATTCAGAATATTTTAATATTTACTTTGAGGCTGCTTCTTTGACCTCTGAGTGGTTTAGAAAAATGTGTTTAATTATTAAGCATTTTGAACATTTCAAACTCTCTTTCAGATATTGCTTTTTAGTTTAATTTCATTGTGGTCTGATAACAAAATATTTTGGATAATTTTTTATTTTTTTAACTTTTTAAGGTATGTTTTTTTTAAATAAAATTAATGATGTTTGTGAATACTCTACATGAATTTGAGAATAATATGTATCTCTTGTTCTTCAAAAAAATAAAATATTATATAAATATCAATTATAATAGTGATTTTCAGTTCAAGTTTATACTAAATGATTTTCTGAAATTATTTTTAGAAAATTAAAAAAAATTTAACTGAATTTAAAAAATTAACTGAATCTTCATGTAACAGATTGCTAAATGAACAACTTAACATTATTTTATTATTGAAAAAACTCACTAAATTTTGGTCTCATAGAATAACTAGACTGCAACTCACATAATTGACCATAGTACTAAGGAAAATATATTGTACATTATAAAGACAACATATTTATCCCACAGATACTGCTGCCTGAATTTCACCTTTCTATCATAAAATCATTTGGCTTTTAAATTTTTACATTATCATGAATGCCTAAATCAGTTTGTTATTTTTTTCCTCTTTTTTGGTTTGTAGACTATATAACATTGCTCACGACTAATGAAATGTATAAATGATCTATTTATGTACAAATGTACTTATGTGAAAAAAGACATCAGATTACCCTATGTGAGCTTCAAAAAACTGTGACTTAATGGGAGGGGTAATGTTTATGCATGTATCTATATTACGTAGTTCTAATTTTGTAACACAATGTCAAAATTACTTTTCTCTCAGTTAGGGGGTCTGACAATTAAGCCTGCATATTTATCCTAAAAAAACGTGCTACATCCCTCATTGCTGAAAATCACTACAGTGACCTTCCAAGAACTCTCTTTGGGAAGTATGGTCAGATATCATTTTGGAACTCTTTTTATGGAATGTAATCACAGTTGTCATCATATTACCCTTGATGTCCTTGAACGTTTTCCTTTCAATTCTTCCTTTTTCTTCAGGTAAAGAAAAAAAATCATTGGGAATCAAATCAGATGAATAGGGAAGATGTTCCAACACAGTTCTTCATTTGTTCTTTAAAAACTTCCTCAGAGACCATGACATATGAGATGTTCTATTCTTGTGATACAAGAGCCATGAGTTGTTTGAGAAAAGTACATGTCATGTTCATCTAATTTTTATAGAACAGTTCCAAATAGTAAACTTGGTCAACTCCTTGTTCAGTTGATACAAATTGATAATGAATAATCTGTATGGTATCAAAAAAGTTAGCAACATTGTTTTGACTCTTGATTTGGAGTAATAGATCATTTTTGGTCATGGAAATGTGACTGTCTTCCATTGTGCATTTTGACCTTTTATTTCATGATCGTATTAGTACACTCTTGTTTTATCACCAGTGATAATATGGCCCAAAACATCTTTCCTCTCTGAAAAAGTCTTGACAAATTTTAAGTCTTCATTACTTCCATTAGCTTCTTTGAGACCATTTTTGCACATACCTTTCTCAAGACAAATTTTTTTTTTTTAAGATTTTCCTGTTATCTATTTGTTTACTTGGTCTGCTAAGCTTCTCACAATTAGTCAACATTTTTGATATACAATTTGGTGAATTTTTTTCAATGTTGTCATCAGTTCTGCTTGTTACTGGCCTCCCTAACCTCTCTTCATCAGTGATGCTTTCTCTCTCCTCAGAAAAATGTTTAATCTATTTGCTCACAGTTATTTTCTTCATAGATTTATCCCAATAAAGTTGTACTAACATGTCCCTGACGTCACTTGCACTCTTGCCAAGTTTAACAAGAAATTTAATGTTTGTTCATGGCTCTAAATCAACCTCTGACATTTTTGAGACAGCACACAAAAACTTGCAACATTAATGAATGCCACTCAACAAGACCATCACACTAACACATGGTTATGAAATTTTACAGAACTGTTTGTATAATGCTGGCAATGTAAGCCCCTGGGTGTAAGATTGTGAACTTAACTGTCAGACTTCGTATTTGCTAATGCTAATTTATAAGTTTTATATAATAATGGTAAGTAAAAATTACTAAAATGTACTAAAAGTCTTTTGCAATAGCTACAATTACAAATGTCCTTTCTACTCTAGATCTCATGATTTTGTCCTCCTGAAATTTATTTGTTGAAATTTTGATCCCCAATATAATAATATTAGAAGACACAGTCTTTGTGAGATGATCTTGTATAATGGTATTAGCATCTTTATAAAAGAGAACTCAGGGACTTCCCTTGCCCTTCTACTATGTGAAGACACAGGGAGACGACGGCCATCTGTCAACAAGGAAGCAGCCCCTCACAACACGTTAAATTGCCAGCACCTTAATCTTATACTTCCTAGCCTCCAGAATTATGAGAAATAAATTTTTATTGTTTATAGTTCAGGCAGCCATGGTGTTCTCTTACAGCAGCCTGAATAGACTAAGATACTGCCATTCATTTTTTATAAAATATTTAGATGTGACAAGATATCCTGAGAGTTATTTTAATGAACACAAATGTACAAGTCTTCTTTATATCTTAATGTTAATTTTCTGGGTGCATATGGGTAATATTTTTGTCTAGTAGACTATACTCCTCATCAATATAAACTAATTATTCCTGAAAATTTTCACTAAAGTGCATAAGCAGTGATGTGATTATTTTATTTTGAAGATTACCTTCTAAAACATTGTTGATGACTTCCCATATTCAACCATTGACTTTCTGTGCTCCTCCCCAGGAAATTTATTTGTATACATTTTTAATATTAAGCAATATTAGTAATAATAATGCAAAGAAAGTAATATTCACATTGTCAAATAAGACATTATAGAGTGTTTTGATTCTGAGGCTCAGTATGAAGTCATCAGTTAACTTGTTATTTTTTTCCAAAGCCTCAAAAAATAGGCAATTAATATTATATAAATGAAAGTAAAGGAGAGTTTCAAAAAACAGATCATACCAAATCTTATAGACAATAGAAAAAGAAGAAATATTTCAAAATCATTCTACTTGATCTGGATACACCTGATATTGAAATTGGAGAAAATATATTGTTATAAAGGAAATTACAAACATATTTCACTTATAAGTGAGAATGCAATTTATATTTTTAAGCAGTTAAGCTCTTCAATTAATTTTCAAAGTCATGCTTTTCTTTAAGATAATCCTGAGAGTCATCTT
>CAUYON010030431.1:0-31893 GCA_963573935.1 Arctocebus calabarensis
CAGTCAATTAGGGAACTTAAAGATGCAGTAGAAAGTATCAACAACAGATTAGACCATGCAGAAGAAAGAATCTCAGAGGTAGAGGACAAAGCTCTTGAGATAACTCAGATGCTTAAAGAGGCAGAAAAGAAGAGAGAGAAAACAGAACGTTCGCTGACAGAATTATTGGACTCTACAAAACGTTCAAGAATACAAGTTATACGTATCCCAGAAGAGGAAGAAGAATGCCCCCAGGGGAATGGAAGCCATACTAGAGAATATTATAAATGAAAATTTCCCAAATATCACCAAAGATTCTGACACTCTTCTTTCAGAGGGATATTGGACCCCAGGTCACCTCAACTTTAACCAAGCTTCCCCAAGACACATAGTGATGAACCTGTCCAAAGTCAAGACAAAAGAAAAGATTCTGCAAGCTGCCAGGAGTAAGCGCCAGTTGACCTACAGGGGCAAATCTATCAGGGTGACTGCAGACTTCTCAAATGAAACTTTTCAAGCAAGAAGACAATGGTCATCTACCTCTAACCTACTTAAACAGAACAATCTCCAGCCCAGAATTCTATATCCTGCCAAGCTAAGTTTTAAAATTGACAGAGAAGGGCAGCTCCTGTGGCTCAGCGAGTAGGGCGCCGGCCCCATATACCAAAGGTGGCGGGTTCAAGCCCGGCCTCGGCCGAACTGCAAAAACAAACAAACAAAAAAAATAGCCGGGCGCTGTGGCGGGCGCCTGTAGTCCCAGCTACTAGGGAGGCTGAGGCAAGCCCAAGAGCTGGAGGTTGCTGTGAGCAGTGTGACGCCACGGCACTCTACCCAGGGCGATAAAGTGAGACTCTGTCTCTACAAAAAATAAATAAATAAATAAATAAATAAATAAATAAAAAATAAAAGAGACTATCACTATGTATTTTACATGGATATTAAGAATTAAAAGCACTTGTGTAACATTCTAGAGTGGGAGGATTTTGAGAGTTGGAAAGAAACCCCAGCATGGATGGGCCATGAGACTAGTATTGTAAGCATGAGCCTTGAGACAAATATGGGGTTGACTTTTTTTTTTTAATTTTTTTTTTTTTTTTGAGACAGAGCCTCAAGCTGTCGCCCTGGATAGAGTGTCGTGGCATTACAGCTCACAGCAACCTCCAATTCCTGGGATCAAGCGAGTCTCCTGCCTCTGCCTCCCAAGTAGCTGGGACTACAGGCGCCCGCCACAACGCCCGGCCATTTTTTGGTTGAAGCCATCATTGTTGTTTGGCGGGCCCGGGCTGGATTCGAACCCACCAGGTCAGGTGTATGTGGTTGGCGCCTTAGCCCGTTGAGCCACAGGCGCCAAACCAGAGTCTGAGCAATTTTAAGAGCCTTGATTGTAGAACCTCTCAGGCAGTCTCTTAGGGTGGGGCTGAAGAGGTACCTCTGGCAACACTGGGACAAAGGACAAAACCCTTTAAGTCTCTCTCTTAGGGCCATAGCTAAGAGATGTTGCTTAACCATCAATTTCAATAATCCTTTACCTGGGGTACAGAGTGAGAATGAATCTCCAGTTGACTTAAGCCCTTCTAGTAGACAGACTTGGAGGTGTTTATGGAAAAGGCACCAGAATGACTGGTTTCTTTCCCCAATTTCTCTGTTATATGGGAACTTATATGCTTTCTGAGTCAACTTACCCCAGGGTATTCTTATGGCATGAAACAGTCCCAGAAGCTGCCTTGGTTCTCAGCTGAGTACTTCTGCATTCATGCCCAAAGCTATTTTTCTTCCTCCTTGGTGATTGGAGGGCTGTGGCTTGATGGTATTTTTCCAGGTAAGTTGCAGTCAGATATCTATCAATCACCCCTTGGGCTCGAGGCCTGCAGGTCACCTAAGACTTTTATCCCTGTTCTGAGGCACGTGAATAGAAGTTCCCTTGGGACAGTCTCTGGCTCTCCTGAAGGTCCTGTAGGAGGTACAGGAGAGGGTGGAGGAGGTGAGCTGGGAGAAAGGAGGAGGCTGTTTAGGAAACTGCTGTCTATGGCTGCAAAAGAACACAGGACAATTTGTTACAAATTGGTGTCTCCAACTGCAACTAAGTTCTGTGGCCACTGAGGACCCATTGTTTCTAGCTATTTCCCTAGGAATGAAATACTGTTAACAGTTTCTACCAAGGCCTCAGCCTTTGCCTGCTAGAGCTACCAAACAGAAAAAGAGACGGGTACGCCCAGCAACATGCTTCCCCATTAGAGATTATATCTAGTACCTCCTGAGCCCGCAGGCCTCCAGGAATGGGAGGCAGGAAAACGTTGGGGTGCTCCACTGAGAGGTTTGACCATGCAGTCCTGTGACCATCTCACTGTGGTCTAGAATTAGCATTGCCTAATGAGAGTCTGGGCTGACAGGGATGTGGCAGAGGAGACACAGGAACTGTGTGTGTATGTTGGGGAGGTCGAGGATATAGCTGGAATGTGAACTGCTTGCTTCAAACTGTGGCTTCATTTCTTACTAGCCACATGACCTAGCCAAGATAAATACTTACTTTCTCTGAGCATCTAATTCTTTAACTGCAAAGTGAGGATATTGATACCACCTGCCCCATTCAAAGTACCCAATGAATTCGAGAATATTAAAATTGTTAGTAAAGCTTAAGACATTGCAAAATATGACTTTAAAGTGCAGGGCTGGTTTTCCCCTGATATGGCTATACTGCCAGCTAAAATATTGAAATGCTTTGTATCTGTTAACAAAGAGCCCTAATTCTGAGTCCCCTGTTTAGGTACCCTAAGCTCTGGGAGAGTAGTTTGTAGCTCTTAAAACTTTAGAGAAAGTTAGTTAAAGGTCAAAGATGACAGGACCTGGGAAAATGCCCCTGCAGCCTGAGAATTACAAGTGGATGGTACGATCCCTGTTCTGTCTCCTGCCTTTCTGACTCCTTAGGTCATTGGGTGCCCTTATCTTTTCTCAGTTCTTAGGTTGAGAGGCTGAAAGGTGATGGTATTTTTCAAGTGGTAAAAATCTAAGAGATCAAGGTATCCCCAGAGTTCAGAGTAAAGCAGATCCTTACCCAAAACCTAAAGAAGACACAGCTCCTGGCATCAGGAGACTATCCTTGACATGCTTCCCTGGGTGGAACTCACTGGTTGTGACGCTTCCACTGTCTTCTCCCGGCAGGGTGGTTCTACTATTTTGTTAGTGCCTTGGGTATAACAGCAGGAGCTCATCGCCTGTGGAGCCACCGAACTTACAAAGCCCGGCTGCCCCTGCGGTTCTTCCTGATCATTGCCAACACGATGGCATTCCAGGTAAGAAGCTTTGCTCGGCTCATTTTTTTCTACCCTATGGATGATCCAGGGGCAGAGAGGAGGGCATCAGCACCCGGAGAGGAGCCACACCTACACGGCCACTGCACTTTGCTCTCTCCTGTGGTCGCTTCAAGTGCAGGCTGAGTTCTTAAGTCCATATAGCACAGGAGACTTCTGAGTACTGGAAAAGGCAAATAGGGGCTAAGTCAGAAATACTTTAATGTGCCAGATATGTTCGATTTTAAGGTCCCTGTGTTATCATCACATGGTCTAGTTGTTGTCCTTCATCATAAGGAGCAATGGCACATAAGCCAGAGACTGACCCTGGTTTCCTGGGTAGACTTTGGACGATAAATTCACTGTTTAAGGTGAATATCTTACAACCGCACCATAATGGGATTGAAGTTGATGTTTCACAGACTCGTGAACTCTGTTGTTTTCAGATAAGAACAAACACTGTTCTAGTGCTATGTGCCTGTCATTGTACTAAGCACTTAACATAGATTAACTCAGTAAATCTTCCCAAAAGTTTTAGGAGATTGGTATTCTTGTGATTCCCATTTATAGAAGAGGAAACCAAGTTACTGGGAAGTTAGATAGACCAACCCAAAATTGTGGTCCTGCCTGGGACTGCCATACTGGCAAAATCAAGTACTGAGATTTGCTGAGGTAATGTGCAGTGGAAACAGAATGAAGGGAAATGGGGAAAAGGAGATTTCATAGCGGTTGCTGTAGCAAGGCAAAGGGGTGTGAGGCTTAGCTCAGAGCAAGAGTAGAAAGGAGAACAAATTAGTCATTTTAGGCCATATCTCAGGTACTTACTATATTTGCATAATCTCCGCCATTAGCAGCTTATACCTTGAAGGCTCCTATCTGAGCTCTGTGTGGCTCACCTGCATTCCACCCACCACGTAACAACACGCAGTAGTCCTATTCATGCGGTCCTGAGATTTTAAGTTGCTCTTTTACTTAAACTTTAATGGAAAGTTGGGAGAAGAGGGGGAAGCAACTCCTTTGGAACCCAGATTCCTGGGTATTTTGTGAGGTTGGGCTGAAAGCTGCGGACTCATACAGACATCTATTCTTTGGAAATCTCCTAAGAGGGTGTCTCTCCTGCATTCCTCTTCTCTGTCCCTCCAGAATGATGTTTATGAATGGGCCCGAGATCACCGTGCCCACCACAAGTTTTCAGAAACAGATGCTGATCCTCATAATTCCCGACGTGGCTTTTTCTTCTCTCACGTGGGTTGGCTTCTTGTGCGCAAACACCCAGCCGTCAAAAAGAAGGGTAGCATGCTAGATCTGTCTGACCTAAAAGCTGAGAAAATGGTGATGTTCCAGAGGAGGTGAGTAAAGCAATGACAAAGTTGGAGATACGGTTCTGCCATCTAGTGTCTGGGTGCTCCACTTTTTCTCTTAAGACATAAAATATAAGCTGAAAAATTTATTGGGTTTGCATGTTTCAAATCATAATTTAAAACCCCAGGTTTTAAGATCCTGCCAGCTGACTTAGCGCTCGAAGCTCGGTGGTTATGGCGCCAGCCCCAAACACTAGGGTCGGCGGGTTCGAGCCTGGCCCAGGCCTGCTAAACAACGACAACTACAATTAAAAAAATAATAATAATAGCAGAGCATTGTGGTGGGCACCTCTAGTCCCAGCTACTCGGGAGGCTGAGACAAGAGAATCACTTAAGCCCGAGTTTGAGGTTGCTGTGAGCTGTGACGCACAGCACTCTAGTGAGGGCATAGTGAGACTGTATCTCTAAAAATAAATAAATAAATAAGATCCTACCGGCCCACTGGCATAGACTAGTGTTTCTTTCTCTCTGACCTACCTTAATTAAGCCAATTAAACTTAACAAATGTTGGCTCGGCGCCTGTGGCTCAATGGGCTAAGGCACCAGCCATGTACATTCTGAGCTGGCGGGTTCGAATCTAGCCCGGGCCCGCCAAACAACAATGACGGCTGCAACCAAAAAATGGCCGGGCGTTGTGGCGGGTGCCTATAGTCCTAGCTACTTGGGAGGCAGAGGCCAGAGACTCGCTTGAGCCCAGGATTTGGAGGTTACTGTGAGCTGTGATGCGACAGCACTCTATCCAGGGTGACAGCTTGAGGCTCTGTCTCAAAAAAAAAAGAAATTTAACAAATGTTTATTGATCTAGGACAGTCATGGATACAAACTTGAATGTAGCCTAGCTCTTACCTTCCAGGACTTTGTAGCCTATGAGGGGCAAGGGATTGAGCTTGTAAGCCAGGTACCCAAATAACCATGATATAAGGCAGAATATTTTTTGGATCACAAGAGGTGCAAGGGGGAGGGAGATGGCTCAGAGGGAAGTGTTCATGGAGAAAGTGGCACTAGACTTCAGTGGATAAGAGATTTTTACAAGTACGTGTGGGAGGGGCAGTGCAAATGGAAAGCACAGAATGAGCTAACACATAAAGCGTGGTTCAGCAAGAATCTTGATGTATAGGGTGGGAGAGGAGGTAAGAATGGAAAGAGAGACTGATGACATTTTTGTAGCGTCTGTAAACCAGGCTTAGGATTTTATTCAATAAGCAGTAGGAGACTATTACTTTTTTGAGCAGCAATGTGGTGGCAAAGACAGGTATGCTTTGAAAAGGCCGTCCAGGTGAAAGGAATCATTAGAAATGAAAAGGGACATAGGTTAGGAGGTAGTGAGGGTCCATGCACTCTGGGGAAGAAGTTGCTAGGAATGGAAAGAACAGGATGCAGGGAAAGAGTGTAGGTTATGAGAAAGTGAAGACTTCATGCTTCAGGGAAGGAAGGAATCACTCCCCTTGGAATGTTGACGGTCTGGTCTAAGTTGAGAATGAAGATTGAGAAAGGGCCTCTAGAGAGACAGAGACCTACAGGTCATCAAGGACACTCAGTGTGTCTCTCTGAGGGAAAAGAAGAGTAAAGAATTAGAGTGACTGGTAGGAAATGGAGGCATAACACTAAACACAGACTGTACGAGAGAGCTGACGAGAAAGAGAGAGAGAGAGAAGCCCAAGGCGGAATGGAGAAGCAGCCTAGGTTGGAGAGCTGTTTATTCATTTGTAATTTGGACCTCACCTACTTTAACAACGTGGCATTATGCTCCAGTAAAAAGAGTGACAGCGTTAGAAGCAGGAGGCAAGCATTTGGTCTTTGCTGTGCTGGTGCCCAGTGTGTGATTCTAGAAAGCCATTTAACTCCTCCTCCATTTACCACCTAAAAAGGGAGGTAATGACACATCATCAAAAGCTTTCCCACCCCATTCCCTCTCGCTGTTTTCTGCCATGCTATACTCACAGCAGAGGGTAGAGACTGCTGACCCAGGGAGTGCAGATCAGTAGGCAGAAGAGCCCTCTGACTCTGTGTCTGGCCTCTCCATGCAGGTACTACAAGCCCGCTGTTGTGTTCATGTGCTTCATCCTGCCCACGCTGGTGCCTTGGTATTGCTGGGGTGAAACATTCATGCACAGCCTGTATGTTGCCACATTCCTGCGTTATGCTGTGGTGCTCAATGCCACCTGGCTGGTGAACAGTGCTGCTCACCTCTACGGATATCGCCCTTACGACAAGAACATTAACCCCCGAGAAAATGTCCTGGTTTCCCTGGGAGCTGTGGGTAAGTTGGAGGTCTGCAGCGGGAACACATCTGGTGGTCTGCTGACTAGGGTATTAGGCTAGGAGCCAGAAAAACCAGATTAACCTGTTTTTATGACCACTTTGCATCTCAGTTTTTCTGCTATAAAACTAGGGGCAATATATTGGAAAACCTTTATGTGAGAGTCAGGCACCAAGTTGTACGGAAAAAAATAACACTGCTTTTGATTCCAGCTTCCAAAACAATCTCCAAAGGCTATGTATGAGGAACCCCTGAATTTCCCTTTTGCCTTATCACCTGGGTTGTACCTGGGTCATACGGCTGTCTTGCTTGGGCTGGAGGATGCATGATGGAACAATAGGGCCATCTGAGTGACCGCTAATCTAGTGTTTTATAGTTAAGTGGGCCATATAAAATGTAGACAAAATGACTATAATTTAGTTCAGTAAACTTAAGTATGCCACCTTAGTTGTATCTCCCCACTGTATTCAGATACACCATACTCTTAAATGTGTGTCACGCTTTACCATTTGGGGATGTCACCATTAAGGGTACCAGAGCAGCTGGTGCTGGTGGCTCTTTGTCACTACCTACCACCTTGTCTCCTCTTGTTCTTTATTTTTCTCTCTTCTACTTGTGTTCTGTGCTAGAAAGACCCCTTCCTCCAACACGGTATAGGGATCACCCTAAAAACAGTTGGTTTGGTCACAAGTTCCTGCTCACTGACCTAATGTTGACTATTCCTGAATTTCTTTCTCTATAATTGCAGTTCTAACTGCCACAGTCCCAGACAACAGTGTTCTACCACCTATCTGCATTTTCTTTTCCGTCTCTCTTTCCAACTGAATATAGACTTTGACCATGAATTTGAATTAGTTTATTTAAGCCATGCCTGTGGCGTCTTCTGTGCACCAGTATTCTGCACTATTGCTCGTCCCCTAACACAGTGTTTTTCAACACTTTTTTATCTCACAGCACACTTGATCCTATAGTTAAGCTTCCACTGTATACTTAAATTATGTTGATCAAAAAAAAGAGTAAAAAAAAAAAAAGAATATATTTACTGTGGTTTGAACATCTTTCAAAAATAATTTAATTAATGATCCTTAAAATTTTTTTTGCTGCACACCTAAGATCCTCTCACAGCACACTGGTTGAAACTCATTGCCCTAACATCTAGGCAGCCACACTGTTCCACATGTTTATTTATATACCTCATCACCTGTCATCGCTCTTTTTTCTTTTCTTTTCTTTCTTTCTTTTTTTTTTTAATCGCTCTTTTTTCTTCTTACAGTTTTCCTTTATAAGGCCAGGTGTGGTGGCTCATGCCTGAAATCCTAGGGTTCTGGGAGGCTGGTGAGGGAGGATCGCTTGAGCTCAGGAACTTAATACTAGCCTGAGCAACAGCGAGAGCCCACCTCTACTAAAAATAGAAAAATTAATAGCCAATCCAAAGGAGAGATTGCAATGAGCCATAAATATATATGAAGGAAAAAAGAAAAAATACAAAAGATTCTCTCTCTGTACCCTCAATGAATCCGCAACAATAAGAAAACAAAAAGCTGGCTCGGCGCCTGTGGCTCAACAGGCTAAGGCACCAGCCACATACACCTGAGCTGGCAGGTTCGAATCCAGCCCAGGCCTGCCAAATAACAATGACGGCTGCAACCAAAAAATGGCTGGGTGTTGTGGCAGGTGCCTGTAGTCCCAGCTACTTGGGAGGCGGAGGCAGGAGACTCGCTTGAGCCCAGGAGTTGGAGGTTGCTGTGAGCTGTGATGCCACAGCACTCTATCCAGGGTAACAGCTTGAGGCTGTGTCTCAAAAAATCAAAAAAAACAAAGACCGAACAAAAGCATATGTAGAAAAATTATCTGGGCATGGTGGTGGGTGCCCATAGTCCCAGCTACTCACGAGGCTGAGAGAAGAGGACCGCCTGAGCCTGAGACTCTGAGTTTGCTGCGAGCTAGGCTGACACCATGGCACTGGGCAACAGAGTGAGATTGTCTCAAAAAACAAAATCTTCCTTTTCTCAACCTTGACTATCTTCATTGAAATCTCCATCCCTTTTTAACTTTTGTGCATCTCCCTGCTCCTTCCAGGCACTGTCTACCATTGTGCATATTCTTCCTTTGACCCATAATTGAAAGAAATCACATGCACTGTTGTAAATCTCAGATTTTCCCAGAAGTGGAGTTTTCTGGCACAAGATGTGTTCTGTATTGCGAGTGGATCTGTAGTGCGCTTCCCCAGCTCGAGCCTCTTCACATCTGTTCAAAGGGGCTGCCAGTACCTGACTTGTCCCAGCCCCAGTTGTCCTTCACTCCTCTGTGCTGCTGCCTTCCTCCCTTATCACCTCTCCCTCCTCCAGCTGTTTCCTGACGCTATCGTTTTGCTTCTTGAATTACCTTCCCCCTGGTCACAAGCTCATCTTCTGTCTGCCAAAGCTTGCCTTCTCCCTGGAGTCTTGAGCTGTCCCTTGACAGCCTCCGGTTGCAAACTACTATCCTCTTTCCACCCATTGACGCGCCTCCTCTTTTTATTTTCTTCATGTGTCTGTGTGTCTGATTCCATTGTAAGTCTGA
Organism: Arctocebus calabarensis; assembly: GCA_963573935.1. Taxonomy (NCBI): domain Eukaryota; kingdom Metazoa; phylum Chordata; class Mammalia; order Primates; family Lorisidae; genus Arctocebus; species Arctocebus calabarensis. The sequence goes on from CAUYON010030431.1 coordinate 9,450, forward strand.
CAGATAATAGGCTTGACTGGTGCTTACACAGAGCCTGGCTACAAAACCATTTGTGGAAATTAGTAGTCCTCCACCAGTGCCTTTTGCCTTGGCATTACCCCATCTTCCTACTCGGTCACACTGAGGATAATGAAGTGTCACAGAGGGGGACATACCTTGAAGTGTCCTGCATGTTGTCATTTTCTCTGTAGGACTTCCTTCACTTGCTTGTTATTAGTATCATTACTGCCCTGTCTGGGGTTATTTTTATCTAGAAAGGGCCCAGTGAGCTCTTTTATTGGTTATTTACTCTTGCGTGATTTGGGTGACTGTTATTTTTGGATGCCGTTCAGAAAGAAGAGTGCAGCCAAGACTGACAAACTATCTGTGGAGTGTCCAAAGCTTTACACATTACAGAAATTGTCTTGAATCCAGAATTTCTTTGTTTTCTTCTATCAAGCAAAGTGAAATGCTCCTCCCCAGAGTCCTCAGAATCTTGGAGGTTAGAGGAAACATCTCAGCATTTTGACTCTTTTTCCTTCAGAGAGCTTTTATCAGCACCACCACCACACCAGGGTCAAAGCTCTAAGAATTAGAAGTCAGAGCAGCCCGCTCCCTACTGCAGCAGCCGAGGACATTCCAGCCCCTGGGCTGGGCCTCTTTCCTTCTGACTTTTGGCTGCTGCGCCCATTCTGTAGGAACCTCTCACCCCTGGAGGTAGCATGTTTCACATTCTAGACTCTCCCCTCCCTCCCCAAACACAAGCACATACACACAGAGCCTTGAGAATATTTAGGGAAACTTTGGAACTTTCCGCTGTAAAACCCCTTCCCAGCAGTGGCAGCTTCCCTCTAGTCATTTTATCCTCAGAGAGAAACCATCAAGTTGTCCTCCTACAAGGCGCCCCGACAGCCCTGGGTGACTAGGATCTCTCCAGCCATTTTTAAGATGCCTCTGAGGGGATTTATTTGGTTCAGAGTAAAAGAGCCTGGATCCCTCCATACATTCAACAACCTCAAGTTTCTTCTGGGTTTGAGATGCCCTGCAAGGTAACCAGCATGGGCAGATTAGGAAGATAGCAGTCGCTGCTGCTCCGTAACTCTCTCCTTGCTTTTGTTCCAGGTGAGGGCTTCCACAACTACCACCACACCTTTCCCTATGACTACTCGGCCAGCGAGTACCGTTGGCACATCAACGTAACCACATTCTTCATTGATTTCATGGCTCTCCTTGGCCAGGCCTATGACCGGAAGAAAGTATCCAAGGCCGCCATCTTGGCCAGGATTAAGAGAACTGGAGATGGAAGCTACAAGAGTGGCTGAGTTTGGGTCTCTCAGGTTCCTTTTCCAAAAGCCAGCTGGGCAGAGGTTTAATGTGTGTTTATTAACTACTGAATAATGCTACCAGGATGCTAAAGATGATGATGTTAACCCATTCCAGTACAGTATTCTTTTAAATGCAAAAGTATTGAAAGCCAACAACTCTGCCTTTATGATGCTAAGCTGATATTCTTATTTCTTCTCTTATCTTCTCTCTCCTCTAGTCCCCTTGTCCCTTTTGCTTTGTTCCTATCACCATCCTTTCTCTTCTCCCTCATTGCCTCCCAGGCAAGCAGCTGATCAATCATTGGTCAGTGTCCAGCTTCAAAAGCTTAGGTAAATTTTCTGCAGTCTAAAACTAACGGTCTCTGCCTCAGATGATTCTCTTTCCTTGAGCTGTTGTGAGCTTCAAGGTCAGTAGCTCAAGCTAGAAACACAACAAAATCTTCTGGGAAGTTCCCTGTTCATTATCTTCAGCCCAGGCTTTTGCTAGATGGAATGGAAAAATAACTTCATTTGGCACAAGGCTTCTATAGCAGGTGAATTGTCAAGGGAAAGAGTTAGCATGCACAGTATGACTGATAAGGAAGGATGGGGTTGTGGTGGGAAAACAAGACAAGAGGCTGCTCTTGCCATAGTTAGACATGCAGTTGTCCACCTAGCGAGGCCCTCAAGCCCTGCCACACAGCATGCTTCCTTTCTCTCCAAACTGAGCAGGGAATGGCTGTGGAGCTTGGCAATGCTAAAACACAGGACAAATCTCAATGTCATAACATGTATAGTATAGGCTGCGGATAAAGTCGAAGCATTTAGTTAGTTTCTCTGCTGGGAAAGATTTTTGTTTTCTTTAATCACAAGGAGATTTCTTGGTCGATATATCAGGAAGTCTTAAGGTTGGGTGTTTCCAGAATTGGTGAATACAGCAGCTCATAGAATTTGAGGACTCCATGAGCTGCTCAACACAATTGGTGCATCTTTCTGCTCCGCCATCTTCAGGATGTGAGTTGCTACCCTCATAGTAATAAGAGATTGTGGCATTTCCAAACATCCAAAAGAGGAAGGATTTTCAGAGGTGGAGTTGGGACAAACATAAAAATATATATACATGTGTACTTTGCTTAGAACATCCCAATATTTCACCTAAGAATTTGTCCCTCTGAAAGAGGGATGTTTGAAGCAACTCTGAAGGAGAAGAGGAATTAGCTGGGTTGTCTATTCCCTCTCAACTCCCTCCCACCTCTCACCCCTATGCTGGACAAGAGATGGAGAGGTTGAGGGACAGGGTCTGTAGGCAGTTCCTAAGAGGTAACTTTACAAAGGAAGGGCTCTGAGAACACATTGCCAGGGGATCCAGAAAGTTACTGAGTAACTTCTTGGGAGTGCTAATAAAATAAGCTAGATGTTAGATTCATTTGCAAGTTTCAATTTCTCCTTGGAATGGATGAGAACTAGAAGGCCATGATTTCATGCCCTTTCACTCATCGCTTCCTCTGTTAACATCTCACCTTAAGGATAGGGCTGCTTGGGGGCAAGGTTAGGAATCATTTTACTGCCCTGATTCTTGATGCCTGGCTCTATCCCATCTGTCTTTTTTCTCCTACCAATTCTCCTCTGACATTTTCCTCTTTCTCTGGACAGACAGCCTCCTTTGTGTGTATTCAGAGGCAGTGATGACTTGCTGTCCAGGCAGCTCCCTCTCCTGCAGACAGAATGCTCAGGGTCACTGAACCACTGCTCTTTAGAGAGTAGAACTAGTTGCCACTTTTCTGTGGCCTCTAGAGTGTCTCCACCTAACCTCTGTGCTCCCCTACCACACTGATGGCTCAAGACAAGGCTGGCAACCCCCCTGCCCAGCAACACACCTGATTTCCGAGAGGCTCTCTCACAAGGCACAGCCAAGCCAAACATTCATGATGTGCCAGTGAGCTAGCTGTGGAGCAGAAGAGGGTTTGTTTTCAACACCTCCCCCCACCCCTTCTGGGTCAGAATCAGAGAGCATACTGAAGGCTCCCTGCTTGCTTAGTAAGGCTCGCCCACCTGAGTCAGTGCTCCTAGGTGACTGCAATGCTCGTAGAAGTAGGAAACCTAGTCCTCACTGGGATGTACAAGAAGGGCAAGTTCCCAAGTGCCTCACTTTGAAAGGAGGCCCTGTTCCCTAGAGTCAGGATATATTGTAAAGCCATGGCTAGGATGGGATCTGAGATGCCATGAACTTTGCTGAATAGTCACTGTTCAGCAAACTAACCAGCATTCCCTACAACATAGCCCAGGGCAGGCAATAGTATCAAAGAAGTCCAGAAAAAAAACAGAACAGTGTTTTGAAAAACTTGGACTAGTCTTGTACCTCAGTCTGGGTTTGCTGTAATGAGACTGGAAGTGTACAGTACTAGCTGCTCTGCCCACTGTTGAGCCCCAGTGGTGGACGGGAGGAGGGCCTTTCCTGTGTTAATTGAATAGAGGGTTAGACTGAACTAAAGGCATCCTTGTCTTTTTGAGCTGTTCATCTCAGTAGGAAAAAATCTAATGGGAGATCATTGTAGAGTTTAGATCTGCTGACCTGTGTGCCTACCCCTTGGAAATGTCTGCTGGGTACTTTTAATTCCACAGGTCATCAGATGTCTGCTTGATAATATATGAACAATAAAAACAACTTTCACTTCTTTCTATTGTGATTGTGTTCCATGGATCTGATCTATACCATGAGCCCACACAAGGCTGGATGGAGACCTTGGGTTGAAGGCCTCAGTATATATGTGGGTGTGTAGGTGGGAGTGTGTCTGCTGGGTAAGGCTATTTTCAAGATTCTGAAGCTCAATTCAACTGATGCGTTAATGGGAAACTCAGATTTGAACAAGAGTCTGAATTGCTAAGTCTTTCCTTGCTTTGTGGGTGCACTGACAACTTATTTGGGTGCCTTACATCTTTTCTAATCAGTGTTGCATATGAGCCGCCCTCACTGTTTCTGTGGAGTCCTTTTGTTTGCACTTGAGAGCCAGGTGCAAACCCAAAGTGGCTGGTAGAAAAGGGGTCTGGCTGGAGAATTATCAGTCAAGCAATTTGCAGGATTCCCTTCTGGGCATCATTTTGGAAACTGTTCTTGGGGCTGTTGTTATTAAGTGCCCACATTTGATGGAGGGTGGAAGTAATTTGAATGTATTTTTTGTTGTTGTTGTGTTTTTTTTTAGATTAAAGATTGTAGCATTTAAAATGGAAATTTTTCCTCTCGAATTGCTAGTATCTTGAGTGTATTCTCTGTAAGTGTAGCTCAAATGGGTCAGCATGAAAGAGTAAGAAAGCAAGGTGGCAGTGTTACGCTGGTGGTTAAGGCCAGGGCCTCTCCTACCGCTGTGCCACTGACGTGCTATGTGACCCTGGGCAAGTCACTTAACTATAATGTGCCTCACTTTTCCTTCTGTTAAAATGGGAATAATAATACTGACCTACCTCACAGGGCAGTTTTGAGGCATGACTAATGCTTTTTTAAAAGCATTTTAGGATCTTTCAGCAGAGGAATTCTCTCAAGTCCTGAGTATTTTTATAATAGCAGTGTCCACCATGAACTTGGTATGTCCATGTGTTCAGGATGCTATCAGTAGTCTATATGGTTCTCTGAGAGATTGAATGAATCTATTGGATAAGTGGTGGATAACTAGCAAGACAAAATTTGAGAATTCATAAGTTCATTGCCATGGAAACATACACAGGAGATCTTTTCCTTGATTGGGTGGGATTTTTCCCTTTTTATGTGGGATAGTAGTTATTTGTGACCTAAGAATAATTTTGGAATAATTTCTATTAATATCAACTCTGGAGCTAGTTGTACTGATCTGAGATTGTGTTTGTTCATAATAAAAGTGAAGTGAATTTGATAGCACTGAGTCTGGGAGTTTTTTTGGCTGTAATTCAAAGTTTCCTGGGATTTACTTCTATGGTCCACTTTATCTATGCCCTGTACCTTTAAGAGTTACATGAAGTGTATAGAAGTTAATGGTGGTTGACTCATACCCCAGTAACCAGCCCTGCCCTTCCTAAAGGTAACTTTAGGTTAAACTCTGGACAGCAGGAAGCCAAGAGTCTGCTGCCATGAAAACAAACACATTACCACCAGCTAGCACTGGACACTGGAGAAGTGCCAGGTCTCTTGTGTTTCACGTGATCAGTCACATGAACCCAAGCTAGAGAGATACCGGGAGAGGAAAAGAGCAGCAGGAGAAGCGCACGCCCTGGGAAAGCAGTTCTTTACCTTGCAGCCCAGGCTGGGCAGTTCAGCCTGTTCCTGCTTCTGAAATGTATTTGTCTCTAGGGACTAAAAAGACCTCCTGAGATGAGGCACAATGGTAGGAAGAAAGGCAAACCAATCCAAGGGAAAGTTCATAAGTTCCTGGAGCAGAGAGGGAGAATCCTCTTCTGGAACAGAGAAAGGCAGACATTACAGTCCGAAGAAACTCCATATTCCAGCAGGAGCCACTTTAATCAACATCTAGGCTTCTAAGAGCTCCCCAGAGCTCTGCCAGTACACCTCACTTTCTAATCTATGGTTGCCCTCATATTGGACGAGAAACGTGGCTCTCAGAGTAATTCTGAGTATACATAATCAAAATTCTAGATACACTGAGAATAATTTAAGTTTGTGATATTGTCATCTCAACATCTGGCTTTCAGCCTTGAGCCCCTTCTTTGTTTCATTTAAAATGTTCAAGCTAGGATATTTTGTTAGTTCCATAATTGTACCGTTCCTTCTAAGTCTCTACTTTGTTTCCCATTAACTGGCATCCAATTTAAACAATTTATACTCTGGTTTGGTGCCCCTAGCACAGTGGTTACGGTGTCAGCCACATACATGGAGGCTGGCGGGTTCAAACTCAACCCAGGCCAGCTGGGCAACAATGACAAATGCAACAGAAAAATAGCTGGGCGTTGTGGGCACCTACAGTCCCAGCTACTTGGGAGGCTGAGACAAGAGAATCGCTTAAGCCCAAGACTTTGAGGTTGCTGTGAGCCATGACACCACAGCATTCTACTGAGGGCGATATAGTGAGACTCTGTCTTAAATTCAAATGAACAAACAAGAAAACAATTTATACTTATTATATGCTCTTTGCTAATTTCTTATGTCCCCTTCCACAATTGGCTTTGTTCCTTATGATTAAACATACCTCCTATAATTAATGTAGATCTACAGATTCATATATAGATTATGTATATCTGTATTTTGCATATTTCTTACTTCATCTTATTCCTCTGTGCAAAACTGTCAGAAAGAAAAAGAAGAGATATCATAGAGCAAGAAAAAAGTTGGTCAACCTATTCAGTTGGATTCAAGATTAAGAGAGGGAATAAGAGTTTTCCTGGAAGGCTGAATTGTAGAAGTGCTCTTAAGAGGCAAAGTAATGAACTGTTTTATATGGGAAAGTATAAAAAATTGATATTCTGTTTAGAAGTCAAGATTTAGCCATGGGAGAAAAGGACAAAAAATAGTTTAAGATAATAATGGAGAAGAGGATGGAAAAAAAATTCCTAATGCCCAATGGCCACCTGTTTCTCTCTTTTCCCTAAAGAACCAAGGAAGTTCCTAAACATGTCTGCCAGGGTAAGAAAAGAAACAAGAGATATCCAGATCGAACAGGAAGAACTATCTACTTGCAGCTGAGATGACTTTGTATACAGAAAATCCTAAATAATACACACTCACACACCCCTATTTTTAAAGCTAGTAAATGAATTCGGCAAAGTTGCAGGATATAATACCAATATGCATCAATCTATTGTATTTCTATAAACTAAGTCATGAATAGTCCAAAAATAAAATTAAGAAAAGAATCTCATTTCTAATGACGTTAAAAAGAATAAAATAAATAGGAATAAGTTTAGCAAAAAAAAAAAAAATGCACAAAGATGGCACAGTAAAAACTATAGAATGCTATTGAAAGAAATTAAAGAAGATCTAAATAAATGAAAAGAAATCCCCTGTACATGGATTGGAAGACTTTGTATTTTTAATGTGGTAACCATCTCTAAGTTGATCTATAGATTCAAAGTTGGAATTATCAAATTCCAACTTCATGTTTTAGAGAAACTGACAAGAAAATCCTAAAGTTCATGGAACTCAGCATAGCCAAACAAACTTGAAAAACTAAGCACAAAGTTGGCCGACTCAACATTTCCCAATTTCAAAATCACTTCAAAGGATGCAGACAATGTGGAAAGGAACTGGTATACAGATAGACATAGAGAGCAATGAAATGGAATTGAGGGTGTAGAAATAAACCCATACATCTATGGTCAATTGATTTTCTTTTTAGTCTACATAAGATAGTACATTAGTTCAATTGTTTTTTGACAAGTGTGCCCACACAATTCAATGAGGAAAAAATAATTCTTTTCCACAAATGTTGCTAGGACAACTGGACATCCACATGCAAAAGAATGAACTCATATATTATAGAAATGTTACGCAAATATTAACTCAAAATGGATCAGCTAAAACTATAAAACTTCGGAAAAAACATAGGTATAAATCTCCATCATTTTGGATTAGGCAATGGCTTCTTAGATATAATACCAAAAGCACAAGCAATAAAATTTAAAAAATAGATACAATGAACTTCATCAAAATTAAAAACTTCTGTGCTTCACATGAATCTCATGTACTCAAGTTTGATATGAGGACAATTAATGACAATTATTGACACAGTGGGAGTGAGGGAAGGGGAGAGCAGAGAATGAATGAGAGAGGGGTGGGGAAAGGAAGAACAGAGAGAGGGAAGGAGCGAGGGGGTGGGGTCTTGGCGTGTACCACACCTTTTGGGGGCAAAACACGATTGTAAGAGGGACTTTACCCAACAAATGCAACCAGTGTAACATGGTTTCTTGTACCCTCAATGAATCCCCAACAATAAAAAAAAAACAAAAAAACTTCTGTGCTTCGGAAGATAGGATCAAGAAAGTGAAAAGACAACCACAGAATGGAAGAAGATACTTGCAAATCATTTATCCGAGAACAGATTAGTGCCAAGAATATAAAAAGGACTCTTATAACTCACAGTAAAAAAATAAAAACCCAATTTTAAAATATACAAAGTGTTTGATAGGCATTTCTCCAAAGAAGATACACAAATAAGCATAGGAAAAGATGATCAGCATTAGTAAGCATCAAAAAAATAGCACTGGGAAGCACAAGGAATTACTACTCCATGCCCACTAGGATGTCTATAATTTAAACAACGAACACATAAAAACATCAGTTCACAAGTGTTGGTGAGGATATGAAGAAATTGGAACCCTCATAAATTGCTGATGGGAATCTTAAATTGTGCATCTGCTTTGGAAAACCGTTTATAGACAATTCCTCATAAAAACACAGTTACTATATGACCCAGTAGTTCTACTTCTATACATATACCCAAGAGAATTGAAAATATATATCCATTCAAAAACTTGTACATGAATGTTCACAGCTGCCTTACATAACAAGTAAAAAGGTAAACAATTCAAATCTCCATCAACAGATGAAAAGTTAAACACAATGTGATATATTCATACAATGGAAAATTATTCAGCCATAAAAAAAGAATGGGCAGGGCCTGTGGCTCAAAGGACTAGGGCACCAGCCCCATATGCCAGAGGTAGCAGTTCAAACCCAGCCCCCGCCAAAAAAAAAATGAAGTACTAACACAAAAGCCTATGTATTATATGATTGTATTTATATGAAATGTTCAAAACAGACACATCTACAGACAGAAAGCAGGTTAGTGGTTTCCAGGGACTGGGGGAAGAGGAATTAGGAGTGACAGGTAACGGGCATGGGTATTGTGGCCAATGATGAAAGTCTTCTAAAGTTAGATTGTGGTGAGGGTAAACTCCTGAATGATACACTTTTAAAAGGTGATTTTATAGTATATGAATTATATCTCAATTAAAAAGTGTATGAAGGAAAACATGCTTTCTATTTTAATGTTTTTATTATTATTTGTGGCTGAGATTCAAATCCAAATTTATTAAGGAAGCACTGCTTCACATAAATTATTTGGTGAAAGGGACACTCCACATTCTCTTCATTATACAGTGATGTGTTCCTTAGCTTCAAACTTGAAGAGGATAAAAAGACTAGCAATGAGAAAAGACAGCTGTTATAAACTAGAAAATATATGATGACAATTTTGCTATACCACATTACTTGGAAAAATCCAGATACCATTGTTCTAGCTTAGTTAAAGGGGGTTATGCCTTTGTATGAACATAAATACAACTCCTTTTGACTGGAAAATTCAAGTTCTGAGTCCACCAGACTTATGGATGTAATGATAGTAACAACATTTACTATAGCCAAGTACTGTACTAAGTGCTTGAAGGTGCGTTATCTCACTGTACCAGAAGCAGGTGTGATTATAAATTTTACTGATGAGATAACTGAGCTGTTTGCTTAGAGAGAAAGCTATGAAAGAGTAGTAATTACACTATGATCTGGCCGCAGAATTATGGTCTTAAAATACTGGCTATACTGGGTGTGAAGTAGATGACAAACTAGATATGCTTCAGTCTCTCACATATCCAAATACATGCCTGGAGATACTCAGTTATATACTCGGGGGCAAAGCCTGGTTGTGCAGCCTCCTCCTTGGGTGGCAATGACAGAGAGCTTAATTCATGTATAAACTACAGATACATCCACTGTTCCGGAAAACCCAACTGGCTCCACCTCATGACCCATCTTAACATTCAACCACACCTGAGTTTTAAGCTCTCCTCTGAAATCTTAACAATGTACTTGACATTTCCTTTCTCACTACTTTTCAAAACCAGATTTCACCCTCTGTAAGGTTTTGAGCTTCTCAAGAGCATCCCATCCTTGTTTAGAAATGTCTCCCTGTACCTAAACAGTCAATTCCTGATGAAGTGATAGAAAGAGCCTATGTCTTGTTTTAAATTCTGTCTCTGCTACAAAAAATAAATGAAATGTCACGGGAAGTAGGAGTCATACTCTGTGACCTGTAGTAAACTTTTTATGCTTCATGCAAAGAGCTGATTCTTGTACACTGGCTTTGGGGCAAATGCCACAACCCCTAATTGCAGGCTCCAAGGAGCTGAGATTCTATACTGGGGTTAGTGGAGGCAGAAGCCATCCCTCTTCGCAGACCCAGGTCTGCCCTTCCCCCACTCAGTCAGCCCCGCCAGCTACACCCTGGCCACAGAACCTTCACAAAGGCGCAGTGTGTGCTGTGCTGACTCATGGTGGTTCTCCGCCCAAGCAAGGACAGTCTCAGAGGGGCAAAAGGGGCCCTCATTCTCCTAGCCATTTCCTATTGGGAGCAGTGAGTAGCCAGGCCCATGCCAGGTTTCAGAAAAGAGAGGAAAGTGAAAGTGAAAGGCAGCAGAGGACTCAGAAATGCTCATGACTGTAATTCTGCACAGCAGCAAGGAACTACGGTTTAGTCTGTTTCAGATGCATACATATACATACCTTGTAATTGAGGCAGAAGTCACATAACATAAAGCTTACCATTTTTAAGTAAACAATTCTTTGACATTTAGTGCATTCACAATATGGTGCAACTACCAACTCTAGTTCCAAACCATTTTCATCACCCCAGGAGAAAACCCCACACCCATTTAAGGGTGACTCACTCTTGTCTCCCTGCCCCCATACCTAGCCCACTGCCACTTCCCCACCCCTCCCCCTGCTTTCTATCAATCTGCATTCTATCTCTATGGATGTATCTATTTGCATTTCCTATAAATAGAATCATATGATATGTGACACTCTGTGTCTTGTTTCCTTCTTAGCGTAATGCTTTCCATGTTCATCTACATGGTAACATGTATCATTATTTCATTCCTCTTTATTGCAATTAATATAACATTGTATGTGTAAAAACAGTTTATTGATTCATTTATTAACATTCGAGTTTTTTCTATCTTTTGGCTGTCATCAATGGTGTGTCATGAACATTTCTATTCAAATATTTGAGTACCTAGGTTTTTAAAATCTTGTTTTGTAAAAAAATTTTTTAAAAATGTTTTTGTTTTGTGAGGCAAAGTTTTCCTGTCTCCCACTCTAGAGCACAGTGGTATCCTCATAGTTCACTGCAACCTCAAGCTCCTGGGTTCAAGCGTTCCTCCTCCCTCAGCCTCCCATATAGTGAGGACTACAGGTGTGGGCTCGATCTTGCCAGGGTAATTTTCCTATTTTTTGTAAAGTTGGGATCTTGGTCTTGCTCAGGCTGGTCCTGACCTCAAGTGATCCTCCCACCTTGGCCTCCCAAAGTGCTAGGATTACACAGGTTTAAGCCTTCGCACCTGGCCCTGAGTACCTGTTTACAAGTTATCTGGGTATACACCTAGGAGAATTGCTGGGTCATATGCCAATTCTATGTTTAACTTTTTGTGGAACTACCAAATTTTCCACAGTGGCTGCACCACTTTACATTCCCACCTGCAAGGTGCAAGGGTCACCCTTTATTCTTAACGTCTTAATTTGTCCCTTTCCTCCTCCCTACTTCCAAGAACGCCACGCCCCAGAGATTTCCCTTTCCCTTGGGATAGAGGGTAGAAATTGCACCTCTAGTACAAAGATTATCATCAGACCAGAACCTCCACTCTTACTCTTTCCACAAATAGGGTGGTGTGACCAGAGGCAGGGACAGACAGGTTGCCACCTCCCTGTGGTCACTAAGGTACACCCACTACAGCCACTGATGTGACCCCATAAAATCATCCTCCTAGCGACCTCCAATGGCTCCCGCCTCCCACATACCATTAAACTCTCAGTCAAAGCTAAGTACAGAAAGGAAGCAGTTTGGTGTGGAAGCTGTCAGCCCTGGCTTAGTCCTGGGGGTGGGCGTTTTATTCAGCTCAAACTGAAGAGCTCGGAAGACACAATCCTTAGTCTCATCTTCCCAGTCCCCTTCGCTAAAGGGCGGGCCTGTCTGGACCTGGCTGGCAGCCGACGTGAACGGAGTGGAAGGGCCTCCCTCTCCACCCTTTCTCCACCCCATCTCCCCGGGGTTATTGCCGGTCACAGACCTGGGCCTTCAAGAGCTATTTACATTTACAACAGCCCAACAGCGCCTGACCGAGCCCGAGCCAATCAGCAGCCCCCAGGCTTGTCTGATTCTGTCTGGTCCAATCAGGAGCTGCGGCCTCTTGCGCCTGTGAATCACAGGTCGCAGGGAGCCTTTTTTCCTTTCTCCCCGGGAGGGCTGACCCAGGACTCTGCCCTCCTAGCCGTCAGTTTGCCGTACCGGAGAATGGGGAAAATGCGGACAAACCATTCAGTCGGGGAGCTATTAGCTACAGAATTCAGAGAGTTTTGCTTAGAAATGGAGAACACATTCCTTCCCAGCGGAGATCCAATCGCTTCTCTGCTATGCAGAAATGTAGACTGTTAGCCTTCTCGTCGGCCTGCCCTTCCCTAACCGGGAATGAGCAATATGGGCTTATTCTACAGCTGCCTTTGAAGTGGTGCAGACTTTGCCAACCAGGATAAGCCCGTAGGCAGAGCTCATTTTTGTTCTTGTGTTCAATAGTGCAAAAGCACCTATCATGTAAGAGGCAGAGGGCCAAGAGTCAGCTAAATAAAGATGGGATAATCACAGGGGAAAGCGTGAGTAGAAGCACAGAAAGTGTTTGGAAACGTTCATGGCTGATGTAACCGGCCCAGGAAGATGGTGTGGAGTGAGTGGAAAGTTTCTACTTGCTTCTGTAAGTGATAAGGAATCATCAGATGTTTTCAATCCCTCTCTGTTTGAAAACGTTAATTCTGTGACAACACAGCAGATCAGAGGGGGACCCGAGGAGGGGCTGGAAGATCAGTTGCGAGGCTATTGTTACAACTCAGGTGAGGGGTCACAGGACTTCAAAACCTAGGCGGGAAACCTAATGGCGGGAATTGAAAGGAAGGGCACAAACTGAGAGGCATTTTGGAGGAGAATCAATAGCACTTTATTGATTGAAAATGTGAGATGAGGGATAAAAGGGGTCGAAGATGATGTTGAGGTTTCTAGCAGAAGGGCAGTACTTCCGCTAACGGAAATGAGTAGCAAGAAGAAAAAGAGAGAGAAGAGAAAAGGAGGTAGATTGGGGAAAGGGTGTAGGAGTTTTTAACGTGGAGTCACAAGAAGTACATCCTCGTGGATATGAGACCTAGCAAACAGTTGGGAATAAGGATTTGGTGTTCAGAAGGGAAGAAGAGATGAGCTCCAAATAGTTTATAGTAAAGGTAGAGAGAAAACTGATGACCTAAGAAGAAATTGTGTTATAAAAAGAGTCAACAACACAATCTTGGGAAGTACCAACACTTAGGTAGAGAAAAGGCTCAGAGTTAGCAAAACAAGTATCAGAAAGATGTGGAAACACAAAAACAAAACTAGAAGAGAAATGAAAAAATAATACTAGAAAGGCCAGGCATGGTGGTTTATGCCTGTAATCCCAGCACTCTGGGAGGCAGAAGTGGGTGGATCCCTTAAGTTCAAAACTTGGACCTCAGTCTCTACTAAAAATAGAAAAAACTAACAGGGGGTTTTGGCAGGCACGCCTGTAATCTCAGCTATTCCTGAGGCTGAGGCAAGAGGGTTGCTCAAGCCCCAGAGTGAGACTCTGTCTTAAAATAAATAAATAAACAAGTAAATAAATGCATAGTAATAATTCCAGAAAGAGAGAGCATGCTATTGTTTAAAAAATACATATCTGACAAGGCATTGGTTAAATAAATTACAGAACATTCACTTATGGAGTAAATAATTTTAGTCATTATTTAATGACTAAATGACATTATTTAGTCATTAAAATTATGCTGTAAACCTGTACTACCTGCCATCTAAATATGCTCAGTGCATCTTGTTTTTTCTTCAGTGCATCTTAAGGAAAACACTCAGGTTAAAAAAAATAGTATCTAGCAGCTCAGCGCCTGTGGCTCAACAGGCTAAGGCACCAGCCACGTACACCTGAGCTGGCAGGTTCGAATCCAGCCTGGGCCTGCCAAACAACAATGATGGCTGCAACCAAAAAATGGCCAGGCGTTGTGGCAGGCTCCTGTAGTCCCAGCTACTTGGGAGGCGGAGGTAAGAGACTCGCTTGAACCCAGGAATTGAAGGTTGCTGTGAGCTGTGATGCCACAGCACTCTATCCAGGGTGAAAAAAAAAAAAGTATCTAGGCCCAGTGCAGTGGCTCACTCCTGTAATCCTAGCACTCGGTAGGCCAAGGCAGGTGGATTCCTTGAGCTCAGGAGTTTGAGACCAGCCTGAGCTAGAGTGAGACCCCCTGTCTACTAAGAATAGAAATTTAAACATTATCCAAGGCTCGGCGCCTGTGGCTCAACAGGCTAAGGTGCCAGCCACGTACACCTGAGCTGGCAGGTTCGAATCCAGCCCGGGCCCGCCAAACAACAATGACAGCTGCGACCAAAAAATGGCCGAGTGTTGCAGTGGGCACCTGTAGTCCCAGCTACTTGGGAGGCAGAGGCAGGAGACTCGTTTGAGCCCAGGAATTGGAGGTTGCTGTGAGCTGTGATGCCACAGCACTCTATCCAGGGTGACAACTTGAGGCTCTGTCTCAAAAAAAAAAAAACAAAAAAAAAACCATTATCCAAGTGTTGGGCACCACCTGTTGCTCAAAGAAGTAGAGCGCTGGCCCCATATGGTGGAGGTGGCGGGTTCAAAACCAGCCCAGGCAAAAAAAAAATTATCCAAGTGTTGTGGTAGGTGCCTGTAGTCCTAGTGACTTGGGAGGCTGAACTAGGAGGACCGCTAAACCCCAGGAGTTTGAGGTTGCTGTGAGTTTGGCTGAGGCCATGACATTATAGTCTGGGGCAACACACTGAGACTCTATCTCAAAAAACAAACAAACAATGCAATAAAAAAATAGTACTTCAGATCTTAGCAGCTCTGCTAAGGGTGAAAGAAAGAAAGAAAACAAGAAAAAATACTACTATGCAATTATCACACTTTAAAAAATTATATATGTAACTGTAAAAGGGCAGAAGGAAACTTTTAGAATGGGGGAAATGTTTATATCTTTTTAAAATTTTTTAGAGACTGAGTATTGCTCAGTCTCAATTTTAAAAATATTAGAGACTGAGTATTGCTGGGTTGACCAGGGTGGTCTCAAAGTCCTGGTCTCAAGTCTGTCTAAATTCTGGGATTACAGACATGAGCCACCATAAGCCTGTCTTATGTCTTAACTGGTGGTGATTACACAGCTTTATACAAATACCCCAGATCCTCAAAGTATAAGGTCTTAATTTTAAAAAGATGGACGGCACTGTTAATGGTACCTATTTCATAGAGGTATGCTGAGGATTAAATGACAGAAGACGCACCGCGCCTGGACAGAACACAAGAAGGGCTCACTCAGTGGAGAAGGGGAGGATGATCCAGGATCGCTGCTTAGTGGAGTCAGGACTGAGAGCACAGCCAAGAAGAATGAGTAAAAACCACATCTGGCTCTCCAAAACCACAAACAATAGACTTCAAGAGTGGGTCTAGGCAAAAAAGAAAACTGAGAAACAGTATTTTTAAACTGAAAAAGGGGAAGTTTATGAGGGGAATGTGGTAGCTGACTTGAAACATGACAACGAAAGCCAGGCGCAGTTGCTCACAAGGCTGAATCAGGAGGATTGCTTAAGACCAGGAGTTTGAAACCAGCCTGGTCAACACAGCGATAGCTCACCCTCTAAAAAAAAAAGCCACAGTAGAACAAATAGACCTATTCCTTATTGCTCCAGAGGGTTGAACAAAGGAGAGAAATGATGTAGGAATAAAAGCCAGGCTATGGAAGGGGAGGGGGAAGGGCCAATTCCAGGTCAAAATAACTTGAGCTGCTTCACAGTGTCTTGGGAGGCATGAACTGCTTGTCAGATTTGTTTAACCCCCACGATGAGATGATGGATTAGATTACCTTTTAGTTTCCACCTACCTTTAAGACTCTGTTTTCAAAAGTATGTAAAACCTGGCTTGGTGCCTGTAGCTCAAGTGGCTAAGGTGCCAGCCATGTACACCAGAGGTCATGGGTTCAAATGCAGCCCGGGCCCACCAAACAACAATGACAACTACAATCAAAAAATAGCCGGGCATTGTGGTGGGCGCCTATAATCCCAGCTACTTGAGATGCTGAGGCAAGAGAATCGCTTAAGCCCAAAATTCGGAGGTTGCTGTGATCTGTGACACCATGACACTCTACCCAGGGCGACAGCTTGAGAGACTGTCTAAAAAAATAAAAATAAAAAAGAAAGTACATAAAACCCCTATAGCCAAATAAGAGTGATAGTGATTATATTATTTTCAGTCTATGGACTAGATGTCAAGTTTGTCTCTTTTGATTGTCTAGCTACTTCTCACATCTTCATGGTTTTAAGCAAATCTATTTAAGCTATCTGTATGATTTGGACTAGATGAGCTTACAGTGATCATACCTGGCTGATAAATAATAATTGCATTTCTACATAGGCCTATGGTAGAAGTCTAATTATTTGGTTTTAATATGAGTTCTCGTTATACTTCATTTCTATGTTATTCATTTTGTATATTATGATATGATGGAGAAACCATTAGTAGGAGGCAAGGTGACCTAGTTGCAAGTATTCATTCCACTATTCACTACTTACAAGATGGTTGATTTTAGAAAGGTATTTAATGCAGAGGTTTTTAATGTGTGGTCCATGGACCCCTGAGGATACCCCAACAAACTTTCAGAGCATCTATGAGGCCAAAATGATTCTCATTATAACATTAAGCCTTTATTTGCTTTTTTTTTTTTTAAACCATCAAGTTGACATTTGTTTTGATGTGAGGTAAGCTTTTTGCACCTTAACAGGAATTAAGGTGGTACACTATACTGGTGGGCATGGTATTTCTCAGTGTCATGCACTTGGATGAAAATTCAGTTTTACCAAAGATATTCCACATAAAGTTAGTTAAAAAAAAAAATTCTGGCCAGGGTCAGGTTTGAACCCACCACCTCTGGTATGTGGGGCTGGCACCCTACTCCTTGAGCCACAGGCACCATCCTAAAGTTAAAATTTTTTTGATAGTGTTAAATCTTCTGTTTTTGTGTGTTTTTTTTTTTTGTTTTGGGGTTGTTTTTTTTTTTTGAGACAGAGCCTCAAGCTGTCATCCTGGGTAAAGTGCCATGGCATTATAGCTCACAGCAATCTCCAACTCCTGGGCTCAAGAGATTCTCCTGCCTCAGCCTCCCAAGTAACTGGGATTACAGGCCTGCCACAAGACCCGGCTATTTTTTGGTTCCAGCCATCATTGTTTGGTGGGCCCGGGCTGGATTCGAACCCGTCACCTCAGGTATATGTGGCTGGCGCTTTAGCCGCTTGAGACACAGGCGCTGAGCTGATTGTGTTAAATCTTGATTTTTAAGAACATGTCTTTTTAAAATTCTCCATCATAAAATAGTAAGTACACATAAAGCCCTTCTGCTACATGTCAAAAAAACAATGCTTGTTTGAGGAAAAGGATTAGTGTGATCCTTTTATAAATAGTTGTGAGCTGAAATGACTCCTTTTTTCATTTAACATCATTTTTGCTTGAAAGAATGACTGACAGACAAACTAGTTATTCAGACTTGAGTATTTGGCAAACATTTTATTTCTCTTTTCTTTTCTTTCTTTATTTATTTTGGGACAGAGTCTCACTATGTCATCCTGGGTGGAGTGCACTGGCATCATCAGAGGTCACAACAACTTCAAACTCTTTTTTTTTATTTGAGACAGCGTCTCCCTATGTCACCCTTGGTAGAGTGCTGTGGCATTACAACTCACAGCAACCTCAAACTCTTGGGTTTAAGCAATTCTCTTGCCTCAGCCTCCCAAGTAGCTGGGACTACAGGCACCTGCCACAATGCCCAGCTATTTTTTGTTGCAGTTTTCATTGTTATTTAGCTGACCCCTCTGGGTTCGAACCAGCCAGCCTCGGAGTATGTGGCCGGTGCCCTAGCCACTGAGCTACAGGCCCCTCTCAATCTCAAACTCTCAGACTCAAGAGATCCTCTTGCCTCAGGCTCCTGAGTAGCTAGGACTATAGGCGCTTGCCATAATGCTCTGCTAATTTTTCTATTTTTATTTATTTTTTTTAATTTTTCTCTTTTTAGTAGAGATTGAGTCTCACTCTTGCTCAGGCTGGTCTCAACTCCTGAGCTCAAGCCATCTACCTGCCGTGGCCTCCCAGAGAGTTAGGATTACTGGCATCAGTCACTATACCCAGCCACTGGCAAACTTTTTCTTGACCTTTAGTCAAGTAAAATCATTACTTCGAGGAAACAACTCATACTGTTTGTTCCTATGATAAAATTTGAGTTTTCAAGAACAAATTGGTATTGTAGAAACCTTGCATGTTGTTCTGATTTTGACAGCTTCCAAATAGTTAAACACTTGTCTGGTGAAATCAGTGGTTGTATTAATGAATGCGATTCTTTTATATTGTACAATACATTTTAGATTTGTATAATTAAGTGAAGCAATATTTTCTAAATAACTAAAAGACAACATCACAAAATCATGCATGGATAAGAAGTGCATAGAAAATGCAAATGAGGGCTCAGCACCTGTGGCTCAAGTGGCTAAGGCGCCAGCCATGTATGCCTGAGCTGGCGGGTTCAAATCCAGCCTGGGGCCGCCAAACGACAATGGCATCTGCAACCAAAAAATGGCCGGGCGTTGTGATGGGCGCCTGTAGTCCCAGCTACTTGGGAGGCGGAGGCAGGAGACTCGCTTGACTCCCAGGAATTGGAGGTTGTTGTGAACTGTGATACCACAGCACTATCCAGGGCGACAGCTTGAGATTCTGTCTCAAAAAAAAAAGAAAGAAAATGCAAATGAGATCAGTGATTTCTAAATGTAATAGAATAGGAAAAATTCATTAAAATGGGCCAAGTCCGGTGTGGCTCACGGCTGCAATCCTGGCTCTTGGGAGGCTGAGGACGGTGGATTGCTCGAACTCACAGGTTTGAGACCAGCCTGAGTCAGAGCTAGAGCCAGAGCAAGACCTCATCTGTAAAAGATATCCAGGCACTGGGACTGGTTCCTGGAGTCCCCCAGCTACTCAGGAGGCTGCGGCAAGAGAATCACTTCAGCCCAGGAGTTGGAGGTTGTTGTGAGCTATGACACCATGGCACTCTACCCAGGGTAACAAAGTGAGCCTCTGTCTCAAAAAGAAAGAAAGAAAGAAAAAGAAAAGGAAAGAAAAATTTATTAGTATTGTTTCAAATTCCACATTACATTTTACTTTTAAGAAACTACCATAGACTGAGTTTTAGTATAGTATTAAAGAAAAATATCCACGATTAATATCCAAATATCCATAAGCCTTTTTAACGGCTTCCAAAATACTTCTTCGTTTTCCAACTACACTTCTGAGTGACTTTTACTTCACCTTAAACTCCTGGGCTAAATCAATCCTCCTTTCTCAGTCTCTCAAGTTGTTGGGACTATAAGCGTGTGCCACTATCTCCAGCTAATTTATTTTTATTATTATTTTTGTAAAGAGACACAATCTTTCTATGTTGCCCAGGCTGATCTCAAATTCC
Organism: Arctocebus calabarensis; assembly: GCA_963573935.1. Classification (NCBI taxonomy): domain Eukaryota; kingdom Metazoa; phylum Chordata; class Mammalia; order Primates; family Lorisidae; genus Arctocebus; species Arctocebus calabarensis. The sequence goes on from CAUYON010030431.1 coordinate 29,274, forward strand.
TAGTTTCAAGTGATCCTCTTACCTTGACCTTACAAAGTGCCAGAATTACAGGCATAAGCCACAGTGGTGCTAGGCCACATTTTACATTTCTGCCAGCAGTGTATGAGAGTTCTAATTTTTCCCACATCCTCACCAACACTTGTTATTATCTATCTTTTTAATTATATTTAATAGCAATCCTAGTGAACATGAAGTGGTATCTCATTATAGTTTTGATTGTCATTGCCCTAAGGACAAATGATGTTGAGTATTTTTCCATGTGCTTATTGGCCATCTTTTCATATATCTTCTTTGGAGAAATGTCTAGTCAAATCCTTTGCCCATTTAAAAGTGGGCTATTTTGGGTTTTATTGTTGAATTGTAAGAGCTCCTTATATATTCTGGATACTATATACTAGTCTCTTATCAGAAATATGATTTACAAATATTTTCTCCTATTCTGTAGGTTGTTTTTTCACTTTCTTTCTCTCTTTTTTTTTTTTTTTTTGAGACAGGATCTCACTTTGTCACCCTTGGGAGAGTGCCATGGTGTCACAGCTCACAGCAACCTCAAACTCTTAGGCTTAAGTGATTGTCTTGCGTGAGCCTCCCAAGTAGCTGGGACTACAGGTGCCCGCCACAACTTCTGGCTATTTTTTGAGATAAGGTCTCACCCTAGCTCAGGCTGATCTCAAACTCCTGAGCTCAGGCAATCCACTTGCCTCAGCCTCCCAGAGTGTTAGGATTACAGGTGTGAGCCACTGTGCTCTGCCATATAAAATTAATATTTTGAATGTAAGCATGGGACTTTAAAAAATATCCTTATAAATTTTATTTGCTTGTTAATTTTAACTGTGCAAGCTATTGACAGCTTTTTGAATCTCAATTCTTTCTTCCAAGATACTAAATATCCCTTCTAGTTTTGTTTAATTGAAAATAGAATAAGCATGCCTTTCCTATCACAGACAAAAGAATTGTCGAGGTCAAAGCCAAGGACAGAGCAAAGTGTGTTGAATGAATCTGAAATGAGACATTTTTCTCCCTTGAGTACTGTGCGATGAATGGATGAACACACCTGGCCTACCAGGGTCATCCCAACTATCTCCTTCAAACAATTCCCTTATTTATGTCTCAGACCAGCCTTCGAATAAGAGCCAGGAGAGTATCCAGTGAAGAAAAAGGGAAACGTTCTAGAATTTTGTAGGTAAAGGGTAATATTCTGTATAAAAAATAAGCACAGCTGATAGTACCTCTGCCTTTATCTCTGTGTTGGCAACACAGTGAGGTAAAAGGGTAACAAATATAGTCTGTTACTCAAGTGTTAAAGACTTGGCAAGTAACAAATGCAAACTTTGTAACCTAATTCTTTGTACCCTCAAGTACCCTCAAAATAACCTGAAACAATAACAAAAATAAAATTAAAAAAAAAGACTTGGTCAGTGTAAGTGCTCCAAAGGCTATGGACCCCCAGGCCATTCCAGGCTCCAAAGGAGGAGACCCTAGGGGAAGGAGTGGAAGGCACATTTAAAAATCAAAGGTTTTGTAATCAATATATTTATTTTAATTATTTATTTATTTTGAGACAGAGCCTCACTCTGTCACCCTGGGTAGAGTCCTGTGCTGTTGGACTTGAGCAATTCTCTTGCCTCAGTCTCCTGAGTAGACTGGAGTACAGGCGTGCACCCAAAGCTTGGCTTTTATTCTCTTTTCAGAAGAGATGGGGGTCTTGCTCTTGCTCAGGCTGGTCTCAAACTCCTGAGCTCAAGCAATCCATCCACCGCAGCCTCTCAGAGTGCTAGGGTTACAGGTATGAGCCACCACACACAATCAATACATACAGTGGAATGTCAGGAAGAAGAACTATATTAGGATTCAGTCAGCTTGGTTTTGGTAATTGCAATACCAGCAGAAAGCCTTTAAATTGCCTAGGGAGAAGTCATCTGGTGATAATGGACTAAAGCTGACCCAGGACTTCTAACAAGATCCTGGCAGAACAGATTCAGACTCAACCAGTGTCTGTTTCTTCCCTTAGGAGCACTCTTGTTTGGGTGTTGGGGTGGGAGAAGATTGGTGAGATAATGAAATAAGACAACGTAGTCAAAATACATCACAGAGGGGTATCGCCCAAGGGCTCTCTTCGCTTGGAAAGTCTCTCGTAATTTCTTTGTATTTTGCTCTTACTTTATACCTAAGTTATACTTGTACAAAAATGAGTTAAAGGGTTCCATAAGGCTTGGTTTTGAAGATAACAGTTAACTCATCCTCCTCTCCTCACCATCGTCTACTGCTCAAACGTAAACCACTTATAACTCCTTTTAACTGAACCACGCTTTTTTTGTTTTGTTTTGTTTTGCATTTTTTATGTACAGGTTCTTGCTCTATTGTCTAGGCTGAGTGCAGGGGCAAAATCACAGCTCACTGCAGCCTTGAACTCCTGGGCTCAAGGGTCCTCCTGCCCCAGTCTCTTAACTTAGCCTTTAATTTAACAATAAGTCTGTGGGCTTGGCGCCTGTGGCTCAACGGGCTAAGGCGCCAGCCACGTACACCTGAGCTGGCGGGTTCGAATCCAGCCCCAGGACCTGCCAAACAACAATGACGGCTGCAACCAAAAAATGGCCGGGCGTTGTGGTGGGCGCCTGTA
>CAUYON010030434.1:0-15382 GCA_963573935.1 Arctocebus calabarensis
AAAACTAATCAAACTTTTAGGCCAGGTGTAGTGGCTCATGCTAGTAATCCTCTGGTAGGCTGAGGTGGGTTTGAGGTTTGCTTGAGCTCAGGAGTTGGAGATCAGCCTGAGCAAGAGTAAGGCCCATCTCTGAAAAAAAAAACAACTGCTGAGGAGACACCTGTGCCTTGGTGTCTCCTTCACTTCACACTTAGGACTAACTGTGGAACCCCCATTTCCTATGCCTAGGTCAGTTTCTTGTAAATTTCCTAGGCCTCAATTTCATGAATGGACTGTATCCATTCATTGATAGATTCATTCACCTTGCCCCTGGCGGAAGGGACTGTATTCATTTGTTTCCTGGCCAAGGAACCCATACACCTATGTATACCCTGAGACTAAAGGCCTAAAGGAGGAGACCAAGAAAGATCAGGAGAGAAACGGAGAGAGCTTCTCTCTCCCCACTAGAATTCTCTCCCTCTACCAGGAACTTTAGTGTTTTCTGTATTTTTTTCTGTAAATAAATTCTGTCTTACCACTAAGGGGTGAGGGGGGAATAATGTAATGAAGAATAATAAAATACATGTATAAATAAAAAAATATATAAATAAAAGAAAAAAAAAGAAGTGTTTGTTTGGGTATTCTCCATGCTTGGGAGAAAATGGAGCCAATATTCAAGGAGTATGGGAATAAAATCTTAATTTCCAATTGATCTTAAAAGTCAGAACATCTAGACTGAATTCATTTATGAATTTACATTCAAGGTATTAAGGAGACATTGCACTCTGTATCCTGTTTCCAATCTATTCATGCAGGCTGGGTCTTCATTATTTAAAGCAGCAAATCACTAGTGTGTGAGACCTATGGCTCTCAGGCTGTTGTGTTGGATAAGAGGAAATTCCACAAATTGTTCAGGTTGCTTTGATTTCTACATTTCTCTCACCCAGTACTCCCTTTCATCTTGTTTCTCAACTGGATCTAAGAGAAGTATCTAGTGCAGTGGTTCTCAACCTTCCTAATGCCATGACCCTTTAATACAGTTTCTCATTTTGTGGTGACCCCCAACCATAAAATTATTTTCATTGCTAAGTATGGTTGGGGGTCACCACAACATGAGGAACTGTATTAAAGGGTTATGGCATTAGGAAGATTGAGAACCACTGATCTAGGGTAAGTAGGGTCCAAGTTTAACAGAAATGGTGGAATTTTTGTGGTACCATTGAGTTATGAAATTTAACCAAAGCCTAGGTAATTAACAACTGTACACTAATGGGATGCAAAGGTTTGGGGAAGAATACAGAGTAAATAATGTATTTATTATTTCAGCTCTGAATGCATAGACTTGGGAAAAGTTGCAGAAATACTTCAGGGCTAAAAAGGCACTAAAAGCCTGTTCATCACAATGACAGTTCTGAATATCATACAGCACTGTAGCCTTAGAAAACCATCATATATTTGATGATATCTTGATAAAATGAAACTAAAATCCTCATTTTCCCTTTATATTTTCTATTTTGATTTTGTAGATAACAGTACCTGAGAGAAACATCACCTTTGCTTGGGGATGTTTATTACTGCCTTAATTATATATCACACCAAATTTTGTTCGTATGGGACTGGGGCTGCTCCATGTTTGTGTGATGGTTGAATGACTGAATTCTAGAAAAATGAACACATGAGAAAACAGAGAATTCAGTCATTCAACATTCAAGGTATTAAGGAAACAGTTCTGTTCTAGGTGAAATAACCAGCATTCAGCTGCTGAAAGCAAGGCTCCATCTACCCAGAAATGAGATTGCTTCTGAAGGGAATGAGTGCTTCTAGAGGAATAGTCAAACAGAGTTCAGAGCTCCTAAAACCACAGTACTGGGGGAATGTTCATTTGATATGTAGACTTTTTTCTTTTGGTGACTTATTAAAGGAGGCAGGGGATAGTTAATATTAGATCATTTATCAATATAATATTTGGACTGTTGAGGTGAGCTTGCATAGAGAATATGGCAAGACATAATTTAAGAAATAGATTTAAAATCAGAGGATGTATGTTTGGCTTACCTTATATTGTGGCTATGAAGGTAATCATTGTCCTGACTCATTTAAGAAGCTTCTGAGATCTTTGATTAAACCTTCCATCTCACTTCCTTCCATTAAGAAGGAAGAAGGAAGGAAGGAAGGAAGGAAGGAAGGAAGGAAGGAAGGAAGGAAGGAAGACAATGATAAGAGGTAGAGAGAAGAGGTGGAACAATGATAAGAGGTTAAATGTGACCACATGGAGGTAGATGCAGGGTTTTCTTAAGATTAGTAGTATCTACATATAAGGAAAATATTAATATCTCTGAATGATTGATCATAGGTGTGGCTGTTCAACGGAACTTGGTTCACAGATTGAAACATGTGGGAGCAGGAGGGGTTGGCCTCAATCTGTGTGCTGCCTCCTTGCTCCTTCAGTTCCCAAGAGAAGGAAGGAAGAGTTGTTAACCTGAAACATGAATTACATTACTGGAAGCCACATGTACCTTAAAAGTTCATGCACTCACCTGTGGCTCTGTCTTTGGCTCTTTCTATTTCCTATACTTGTTGTGTACCCGAGTTGAAAAGCTGACCCAAGGCCTCGTTACCCTCTGCATATGTCTCTAATGATGCTGGCCATTGCATTACAGTCCTGAACCACACAGAAGCTTGAAGATGTGTGAGGAAATGAGGGACCCACTCAGATCTAAGAGGGACCAATCTTAGATCTAAGGGACCTAAGAATGGAGGAAATGATGGACCCATCTTAGATCTAAGTCACATGCTCCTGCCCAGCTTCACCACTGTTTTATATGAAAGTGTTCGAAAGGAGCCTAGTAAGTTTTCATGTGGGACCTTTCCTTCCATTTAGCTGTTCTTCCACATATGCCTAGATCCTTTTAGGAACTGTTTTCATGGAACCTAATTGGCAAGGTCAGTCCAAGTTAAATGCCATCAAGACTTCAAATGCACCAAAGAATCTGTAAAGTCCTTATACATTTATTTTCTGAGTCTAGACTCTCCTTGTCCTATTCTTCAGTGTGTCATTTTTCAATACCCTCACAATGCTTCTGCTGATAGGCATGATAAACACACATACCCTAGATCTGAATGTATAGGCAAAAGCAACTTATGACTGAACAGAAGATTGTCTAAAGTTCCTAAAAACAACACACCCACGGGGGTGGGGGGGGCAAGATGGCCGACTGGAAGCAGCTTCAGACAGAGGTGCCTGTCCAAAAGGAACAATAACCTCCAGAACCTGCCCAATTGAGCTGAAGATTGGGAGCCTAGTAGAGAAAGAGAAGTGATAACTGCAGGTCACTTCTGCTGAGACAAGTTCCGACTCCAAAAAACCAAGCTTCAGGCAGAAAAACTGAGCTAAAGTTTTCACCATTGGGAACTTCCAGGACACCATTCCCCCCTTACCTGAAGCATCAGAAGCCTGACCTCTGCTGAAACTTAGGGAGGAGAATGTAAGCAGTGCCCACCCTCCCTATCGGCCAGACCAGGCAGCCAGCCAGGTAAGAGACTCCAGGGCCCCACTGAGCCCCAAACAGCCCCCAGGCCAGGGACTCTGCCCGAACCGTGGGGTTCCACTCCGCCCCAGCCAAGACACCACCCTCTGGGGATAGAGACTCCACCAGGACCCCCATATAACCCCTACCCATGCCCCAACGGGCCTCAGCCCACCACCTGAAGCAGGAACTCTGCCGGGACCCCCTCACGGCCACAATTGGCACCCCTCCAGGCCTTGGCCTGCCAAGCAGTGGCCAGGAACTCCGCCAGGACTCATGCACGCCCGATTGGCATCCCTCCGGGCCTTAGCCCGCTGCCAGCACCAGCAAGAAACTGTGCTGGGACTTGCAGAGGTGCCGATCTGTGCCCTGCACAGCCTCTGCACTCCGCCCCCTGTGGCCAGGAACTCCACCGGGACTCCCATGCCCTGTCAATCTGTGCCCTGCCAGGCCTTGGCCTGCCACCAGCAGCAGCCAGGAAGTCTGCCGGGAATCACCGGCAGCGCCGATATGTGCCCCACCCGGCCTCGGACCACCACCCACAACAACCAGGGAATCTGCTGGGACCCTGGCCAGGCTCTGATCTGTGCCCCAGGCCCGCTGCCCACAGCGGCAAGGAAATCCACTCCACTAGGAACCCAAGGTGGCCCCAATTGGTGACCCACCAGGTCTTGTCTCCCCCCACTCCCTCACCCTACCCCCACAAGCTCCAGCCAGGAACTCTGTCAGAACTACTGCACGGCTCCCATCAGTGCTCCAGCCGTCCTCATCACTGCCGCCTGCCATCGCTGTGGCCATGGATTCTGCCGTGAGCCCTGCCTGGCTCAAATCTGTGCCCCACTGGGCCTTGGCCCACCACCGACCTCGATCAGGGACTCTGCCAGGACCTCTGCGCCAGGCCTCCGCCTGCCGCCCACACCAGCCAGGGACTCCGCCAGGAACCTGCTTGGTGTCCGCCTGCCTGCCCAGGCCAGGAACTCTGAGAGCAGCTCCGTGTCCTCCCCTACCCTCTCTACATCTGCAATAGCCCCACCAGTCTGACCAGGGACTCAGGAGGCAGCGTGACCCGTGCCCTCATCCTAGAGCCCTCCTCCCAACAAGAGACTGCTGGAAGTGCAGGCTCCCTTCGCAAAGGCCACCAGATGCCCCATCCCATGCCCTGCTGCTTGATCCCGGAGTGCCACACTCTGGACCTGCTCCGGCAGCCAGAACTCTCTGGGTGGGGCAGTCCCAGAAGAGCTACACAGGGTCACTCTCTACAAAGATCCAGCAAAAATAGAGTATTCTTGCCGGGTCCAATCTGAGAGAGACACCTCCCCAACTCTGAGGACGGTCATAGGCAACAGTGAAAAACAATCATGAGGCAGAATCAACAGAAAAACTCTGGCAATATGAATAATCAGAGTAGATCAACTCCCCCAAGGAATGACAAAGTAGATACAGCACAACATCCCTTGCATAAGCAAAGGCCAAGATGCCAGAAATCGAATTCAGAATCTGGATAGCAAATAAGATAAGCAGAATGGAGGAAAAGATGGAATTAGAATTTCAAGAAGTAATCCAAAAGATGACTCATAAGATGTCTCAAGAATTCAATAAATTCAAAGACAAAATGACCAAAGATTTTGACACATTGAGAAGAGAAGTTGCAGCCCTCAAAGATCTGAGAAATACAGTAGAATCCCTCAGTAACAGAATAGAGCAAGCAGACATGGAAGATAAAGCTTTTGAATGCTCCCAAACTTCCAAAGAAAGAGAAATGGAAGGCAAAATCGAATCATTCTCTCTGACAGCTCTGGGATACCTAGAAGAAAACCAATATTCGCCTTATAGGGATACCTGAAAATGATGAAGTGGCATCACAAGGCACAGATCTCTTATATATGAGATTATGAAAGAGAACTTTCCAGACATGCCAAGAGATTCTGAAATGCAGATAGCAGACAGTTTCAGAACCCCAGCACAACTCAACCCGAATAAGACATCCCCCAGGCACATCATAATTAACTTCACTAAAGTTAATGAAAGAGAAAATTCTGAAAGCAACCAGATGCAAGAAATCTATTACCTACAAGGGGAAGAATATTAGAATAATTAAAGATCTCTCTGCTTAAAACTTTCAAGCTAGAAGAGACTGGTCAACGAATTTCAATCTCCTAAAACAAAAGAACTTTCAACCCAGGATCCTGTACCCAACTAAACTGAGTTTCAATTATGATGGAGAAATTAAATACTTTAATGACATACACATGTTGAAGAAATTTGTTATAACTAAACCAGCTCTCCAGGATATTTTCAGACTTATCCTCCACAATGACCAGTGCAAACCTTTACCACAAAATTTCAACTTCCAAGGTGATGAAAATTAAAAATGTCCACTAGACTTTCTAAAGATTTATCATTACTTTCAATTAATGTGAATGGTTTAAATTGTCCTCTAAAGAGGCAAAGGTTGGCTAACTGGATATAAAGACTCAGGCCAGATATCTGCTGCATACAAGAATCTCATCTTAACTTAAAAGATAAATTTAGACTCAAGGTGAAGGGATGATCATCTATATTCCAGGCAAATGGAAAACAGAAAAAAGCAGGTGTTGCAATCTTATTTGCAGATATAATAGGTTTTAAACCAACCAAAGTAAGGAAGGATAAAGACAGACATTTCATATTTGTTAAAGGTAATACTCAATATGATGAGATTTCAATTATTAATATTTATGCACCCACCAGAATGTGCCTCAATTTATAAGAAAAACTCTAATAGACATGAGTAACTTGATTTCCTCCAGCTCCATAGTAGTTGGAGATTTTAATACTCCTTTAGCAGTGTTGGATAGATCCTCCAAAAAGAAGCTAAGTAAAGAAATTTTAGGTTTAAACTTAATCATTCCACAACTGGATTTAATAGACATCTACAGAACATTTCATCCTAATAAAATTGAATACACATTCTTCTTATCACCCCATGTAACATATTCCAAAATCGATCACATCTTAGGTCACAAGTCTAACCTCAGCAAATTTAAAAGAATAGAAATTATTCCTTGCATCTTCCCTGACCTTCGTGGAATAAAAGTTGAACTCGATAACAGGGACCTGCATACTCATACAAAAACATGGAAGCTAAACAGTCTTATGCTGAAGGATAGATGGGTCATAGACGAGATTAAGATGGAAATTACCAAATTTTTGTAACAAAATGACAATGAAGACACAAATTATAGAACCTCGGGGATACTGCAAAGGCAGTCCTAAGAGGGAAATTTATAGCACTGCAAGCCTTCCTCAAGAAAACAGAAAGAGAGGAAGTTAACAACTTAATGAGACATCTTAAGCAACTAGAGAAGGAAGAACATTCCAACCCCAAACTGAGCAGAAGAAAAGAAATAACCAAAATTAGAACAAAATTAAATGAAATTGAAAATAAAAGAATTACACAACAGATCAATAAATCAAAAATGTGGTTTTTTGAAGAGGGCAATGAAATAGATGAACCTTTGGCTATCCTAGCCAGGAAAAAAATAGTAAAATATCTAATTTCCTCATTCAGAAATGGTAAAGAAGAAATAACAACAGACCCCTCAGAAATTCCAAAAATCCTTAATGAATATTACAAGAAACTTTTCTCTCAGAAATATGAAAATCTGAAGGGAATTGACCAATACTTGGAAGCATGCCACCTACCAAGACTTAGCCAGAATGTAGTGAAAATGTTGACCAGGCCTATATCAAGTTCTGAAATAGCACCAACTATAAAAAACCCCCTCCCTAAAAAGAAAAACCAGGGACCAGATGGCTTCGTGTCAGAATTCTACCAAACCTTTAAAGAAGAACTAGTACCTATATTACTAAACCTCTTCCAAAATACAGAAAAAGAAGGAATACTACCCAACACATTCTAGGAAGCAAACATCCCCTTGATCCCTAAACCAGGGAGAGACCCAACAAGAAAAGAAAACTAAGGACCAATATCACTAATGAATATTGATGCAAAAATATTTAACAGGATACTAACAAACAGAATCCAACAACACATCAAACAAATTATACACCATGACCAAGTGGGCTTTATCCCAGGGTCTCGAGGCTGGTTCAATATATGTAAATCTATAAGTGTAATTCAGCACATAAACAAATTAAAAAATAAAGTTCATATGATTCTCTCCATTGATGCAGAAAAAGCTTTTGACAATATCCAGCATCTCTTCATGATCAGAACACTTAAAAAAATTGGTATAGAAGGGACATTTCTTAAACTGATAGAGGCCATCTACAGCAAACCCACAGCCAATATCATATTGAATGGAGTTAAATTGAAACCATTTCCACCTAGATCAGGAACCAGGCAATGTTTCCCATTGTCTCCATTGCTCTTCAACATAGTAATGGAAGTTTTAGCCATTGCAATCAGGGAAGAAAAGGTGATCAAGGGTATCCAAACAGGCTCAGAAGAGATCAAATTTTCACTCTTCACAGATTATATGATTGTATATCTGGAAAACACCAGGGATTCTACTACAAAACTTTTAGAAGTGATCAAGGAATATAGCAATGTCTCAGACTACAAAATCAACACCCATAAATCTGTAACCTTTATTTATACCAGCAATAGCCAACCCGAAAATACAATCAAGGACTCTATTCCCTTCACAGTAGTGACAAAGAAGATGAAATATTTGGGAATTTACCTAACAAGGGATGTGAAATATCTCTACAAAGAGAACTATGAAACTTTAAGAAAAGATATACCTGAAAAGGTTAACAACTGGAAAAATATACCATGTTCATGGTGGAAAGAATCGACATTGTTAAAATGTCTATACTACAGAAAGCAATCTATAATTTTAATGCAATTCCTATCAAAGCTTCATTGTCATATTTTAAAGATCTCAAAAAAAATACTTCATTTTATATAGAATCAGAAAAAATCCTCAAATAGCCAAGACATTTTTCAGAAATAAAAACAAAGCAGGAGGAATCACACTACCAGACCTGAGACTCTACTATAAATTTATAGTGATCAAAACTGCATGGTACTGGCACAAAAACAGAGAGGTAGATGTTTGGAACAGAATAGAGAACCAAGAGATGAATCCCAGCTACTTACCATTACTTGATCTTTGACAAGCCAATTAAAAACTTTCAGTAGGGAAAAGACTCCCTATTTAACAAATGATGCTGGGTGAACTGGCTGGCGACCTGTAGAAGACTAAAACTGGACCCACACGTCTCACCATTAACTAAGGTAGACCCTCACTGGATCAAAGATTTAAACTTAAGACATGAAACTATCAAAATATTAGAAGAAAGTGCAGGGGAAACTCTTGAAGGAATTGGCTTGGGGGAATATTTTATGAGAAAGACTCCCTAGGCAATTAAAGGAGTATCAAAAATACACTACTGGGACCTGATCAAACTAAAAAGCTTCTGTACAGCCAAGAACATAGTAAATATAGCAAGCAGACAGCCCTCAGAATGGGAGAAAATATTTGCAGGTTATGCCTCCGACAAAGGTTTAATAACTAGAATCCACAGAGAAGTCAAACGTATTAGCAAGAACAGAACAAGTGAACCCATCTCAGGGTGGGGAAAGGACTTGAAGAGAAACTTCTCTAAAGAAGACAGACATATGGTCTACAGACACATGAAAAAATGCTCACCATCCTTAACCATCAGAGAAATGCAAATCAAAACTACTTTGAGATATCACCTAACTCCAGTAAGATTAGCCCACATCACAAAATCCCAAAAGCAGAGATATTGGCATGGATGTGGAGAAAAGGGAACACTTCTACACTGCTGGTGGGAATGCACACTAATACATTCCTTTTGGAAGGATGTTTGGGGAGTTCTTAGAGATCTAATAATAGACCTGCCATTCGATCCTATAATTCCTTACTAGGGATATACCCAGAAGACCAAAAATCACATTATAACAAAGACACCTGTACCAGAATGTTTATTGCAGCCCCATTCATAATTGCTAAGTCATGGAAGAAGCCCAAGTGAACATTGACCCACAAATGGATTAATAAATTGTAATACATGTATACCATGGAATACTATATAGCCTTAAAGAAAGATGAAGACTTTACCTCTTTCATGTTTACCTGGATGGAGCTGGAACATATTTGTCTTAGCAAAGTATCTCAAGAATGGAAGAAAAAGTATCCAATGTACTTGGCCCTACTATAATGCTAATTTAAAGGTTTCATATGAAGGCTATAACCCAACTATAGCACAAGAATATGGGAAAATGGGCAAGGGAGGCGATGGGAGGGGGGAGGTTTGGGTGGAGAGAGGGTAATTGGTAGGGCCACACCTATGGTGGATCTTAGAAGAGTACAGGTGAAATTAAATGCAGAATACAAATGTCTTCATACAATAACTAAGAAAATGCCATAAAGTCTATGTTAAACAGTTTGATGAAAACATTTCAGAGTGTATATGAAATCAGCACATTGTACCCCTCAATTGCACTAATGTATGAAGCTATGATTAAATTAAAAAAAAAAAAAAACAGCCATGAAAGCCATGATAATAATGTAACTGCAAGACATATCCAAGTTGTTTTGTATTAAGCTGGACAGAGTTGGAACACATTCTTCTTAGTAAAAGTATCATGAGAAACTTTAAGTTACTTATTGCTGAGTGAAGTTGATACTGCAGGGAAGGAAAGGAATGGGGTTTTATACTAGCTGTATGACCTTGGTAAAGTTAGTTAAACACTTTAAGCTTCACTTACTTTATCTAGAAAAAATGAAGGGGAAAAACCCATTGGTTCATTATGAGGTTTAAGTTATTATATATAATGTTATGATGTGTGTCAATTTTTAAAGATAGATTTTCCCTTCTTTTGCACACCATGTGCTTCCAGTTCTCTGTTTTCAGTTCCTGAGAGTAGGCCTGTTGTAGTTTGAAATCATGACTCCAATGATGAGAGCCATTTCTAGAAGATGTCTGGAAGATACATTGCTCTGGAGGCCTTGCTCCTGGTACATGGACGGAGCGATTTATTCTACACATATGTCAAAGAATAAAGCAGAAAGGCATTTTCCCAAGTTGCCTTACCCTAAGGAAATGGAATCATGGTTTGCTTTTGATTTAACTAATTCCTTTTTCCTCTGGGCTGTTCATTTTTGTTACTCTTTTAAAAAATCTTTCAGATTTGTTCATGCCTCCTAGCTATTTCTGCTGCCCAGGACACAATGATGGATTCCAACACAGTAACAACAGCTGGGGACTTTCACATTTTCCTCTGGGAGATCTCATTGGTTGGTGAAACTGAAAATGAAGACATTCAGGGTGTATCCCTATAGTGCTTCTCTGCTGTCTTTAAGTCTAGTTTGCTTGCCTCACACTGCTTCAGCAGCAATCAGTTAACATGATGATTAAAAACAGTTCAGGGAAATATTTAGATATAAGTGTTTGTATGAGTAGCTTTTATTGTTATTAATGAAAACAGCTCATCATTTGGCATAGTATTCTATGCCTTCTGAGAGCCATATATAGCATTGCCTGATTGCCTGAGGTATGTTTTGTCCCCATGATTCACTGTCAATTAAAATAATAAGTAAGTAACACAAACTACAGAGATTAGAGAAGGATAATTGTCCTTCCTAGTTAAATAAATGAGAGGCTAACTGGGACAAAGCAAAAGAGAAATAGAAAGGTATATATTGTTCCTTTCCCATGGTATCATTTTTGTTGTTATTTTTATCTACACTACATAAAAAGGAAGTTTGGTCACAACACGGTAATAACAACTAACTGAAGTGTTCACATTGTTCCGAGCCACAGTCTCTTTTAGTACTTGTATGTTCCTCTTTCTGCTCCTGTGGGAAGCTTTGGATGCAAATCCTTTAGTGGGAGGTAGAAGAGTACGTTAGTTTCATCCAATGAGAGAAACCAAGAAATGCCAAATCGATTAAATATGTAAATGAAGAAGTGAAACTTCAGAGATATTTCTTCTCCAGCTAAGAACACATTTGCCAATCTAAAAATCACATCAACAGCAACAATGGCAATACCCTATTGTTTGCTGTGTGCCATTCACCGTGCCAGGAAATAACCTGTAAAATCTTATTTAATCTATTATAATAGTTCTTTGGGGTAGGTACCATCAATATTGTTATATTATTATATATTCATTATTCAGTTACTATGCTTAAGATCACAGAAGACTCACTGGTTACTCTTTTTAAGTAAGTTCAAAACAAGTCTTATGTCTGTTATTCATTTAATTCCCCTTGCTGTGGCAGATTTTGATAAACAGACATGTAATGGTTTATAAAGAAAATAATCATGGACATTTCCACTTGGTGACTAGCTACTTTTTACTACTCTGACTTTATTACAAGGATTGTGAGATCTGGAATGGAAAAGCATCCCACATATAATTTTGTAACACATTGTAAGCTATTAGCTTACATTCTACACCACACACACACACACACACACATACACACATCGCTAAACCAAGGGCCTACTTATAGTTATCTCTATATGTTTTTATTCTTCTGCCTTATTACAAGTTCAAATGAGATCATACTAAAACAATTATAATACAGAAAGAAGAAAAAACGAGAGAAATATATTTCTTTGAGGATTTACACATTACAGGTATATGTGTCATCCTACATTCATTGTCATTTTGAATAAGGTAAGATTATCTCAGTTACAGAGATAAGAGAACAAAGATTTAGAGAACTTGCATAATTGTAGTTAGTGTGTGGTCAAAATGGGATGAGACTAAGCCAAGTGCTTAGTCTATGCTTTTTCTATAACAGTATGTTGAACATGTAAATTTTTACCACCAATGCCCTTACATAATTATGATTAACTTAATCCCAACATTGCCGATAAATGTTGTGGTTGGATGATTGGTGAATTATCTATTGAGAAAGAGATATAGAAGAAGAAACAACATTCCAGTATCAGGTAGAATGATATATTTGTTTTGGGGATGATACTTTTGAGTTTTAGCCAATTATGGGTTGTGAAAGAGGAGAGTTTCAATAGAAGTTGAAAATATGAGTCAAAATTCAAGAGGTAAATTTGCACCAGAGATAAAGATTTGGGAATGGATTATAAATGTGAGGAATGCAAGTCCTGGGAGTTGATGAGGTCCCTGAAGTTGAAAATATAGAATGAGAAGAAAATAAAAATTAATAAGATTTTAAGAAGGGACATCTAGAGTGGAGAGGAACCAAGACATGTGTATATTGTGTACATTAGAAGAGAAGAAAGTATTTTTTTAAAGAATTAATTTATTAATTAAGATTATAATATATACAATTTATTATAATGATATTAATATTATAATAGTATAATTAATATTAATGTTATAATTCATTAATTAATACGGTTATGATATATATTATATAATGTATATTAATTAATTAATAAGAATAAAGTGAGTTAAGAACCAAAATACAGTCATTGGATATGTCAACTAGGAATTCTGATTTAGCAATCATTTGGATATTATGAAGTTTTAGAGTTATATCAGAATAGCTAATGGATATTTGAGTTGAGAAAAACTTTTTTTTTTATTGTTGGGGAATTCATTGAGGGTACAAGAAACTAGGTTATACTGATTGCATTTGTTAGTAAAGTCCCTCTTACAATCGTGTTTTGCCCCCAAAAGGTGTGGCACACATCAAGACCCCACGCCCCTCGCTCCTTTCCTCTCTCTGCTCTTCCTTTCCCCACCACTCCCTCCCTCTTTTCTCTCGTTGCTCTCCCTTTTCCCCACCCCCCACCATGTGAATAATTGTCATTAATTGTCCTCATATCAAAATTGAGTACATAGGATTCATGCTTCTCCATTCTTATGATGCTTTACTAAGAATAATGTGTTCCACTTCCATCTAGGTCAATACAAAGGCTGTAATGTCACCATTTTTTTTTAATGGCTGAATAGTTTTCCATAGTGTACATATACCACAGTGTGTTAATCCATTTCTGGGTTGGGCATTTAGGCTGTTTCCACATTTTGGTGATTGTAAACTGAGCTGCAATAAACAGTCTAGTGCAAGTGTCCTTATGATAAAAGAATTTTTTTCCCTTCTGGGTAGATGCCCAGTAATGGGACTACAGGATCAAATGGGAGGTCAAGCTTTAGTTAGAAGAGTAGTTTTAAGGCTAGTATTTTTTTTTCATTTTGCTGAAGAACACCTGTGCTATTTAGTCTTGATGATATTTGTTCTATCATCATTTTTCTACTGTTCTATTAATGGTATTTGTGGGGTCAAGGAAGTTCTTCAACTGCTTATTTTCACCTTCAATTCTTTCATTGATTTTTTTTTCGTTAATTCTTTAAAGTCTGACAGTAAAGGTTAGATTTTCAATGATTTGTTTCAGTCCCTTAATTGTGGATCTATCCAGTGTGTGTGTGTGAGAGAAAGAAGACAAAGAGGGTTATGTATATATGTATACACATATTTATGTATTTTAAAGTAATTTGTTTAGAAATTGTAAATTTTTTTCTTATATTGAAAATAAGTTTCATAGGTGCTGGCCCCATATACCGAGGGTGGCAGGTTCAAACCCAGCCCCGGCAAACTGCAACATAAAATAGCCGGACATTGAGCAGGGGCCTGTAGTCTCAGCTACTCAGAAGGCTGAGGTAAGAGAATCATCTAAGCCCAGGAGTTGGAGGTTGCTGTGAGCTGTGACACCATGGCATTCTACCCAGGGTGACAAAGTCTGTCTCAAAAGAAAATAAGTTTCACTTTATTTGGCTTTGTTTATAGGTATTCTTTGTCATCTTATTCCAGCCATATACAATTACAAATGCTGTGATTTTTTTTTTTTTTTGAGACAGCCTCAAGCTGTCACCCTAGATAGAGTGCTGTAGCATCACAGCTCACGGCAACCTCCAATTCCTGGGCTCAAGTGAGTCCTTGCCTCCGCCTCCCAAGTAGCTGGGACTACAGGCGCCGGCCACAAAGCCTGGCCATTTTTTGGTTGCAGCTGTCATTGTTTGGTGGGCCCAGGCTGGATTCTAACCCGCCAGCTCAGGTGTACGTGGCTGGCACCTTAGCCGCTTGAGCCATAGGCGCTGAGCCAAATGCTGTGATTTAAAAAAAAATGTTTGTTTTTGCTTTTTACCCCTAAAATGTAATGGCATCATATACATTACTCTGCAACATTTTTAGACATACAGAATTTAAGACAGTCACAATTTTTTTAATTAAATTTTTTTCCAGCTTTATTGAAGTATAATTAACAAAATTATATATAGTTAAGATGTACAATGCAATGTTTTGATATATGCATGTATTGTGAAACGATTACCACAATCAAGCTAATTAACACATCTGTCAAAAGTTTTTTTGTGTGTTTCTGATGAGAATATTTAAGATCTACTCTCAGCAAATTTCATGTATACAATACATTATTAACCACAGTCAGTATGTTGCACAGTAGGTCTCCAGAACTTATTCATCCTAAAACCGGAACTTTTTACCTTTTAACCAACATCTCCCCAAACCTGGGTTAACACTCTTCTACTCTGTTAGAAATTTTAAAGTTTGCAGGCTAGGGCCATATTGAATCATTCCTAGGGGAAAATATTGGTCATTAAACTGAAGTGTAATACTCATCATATAAAATTGAATAAGGATTTTTTTTTTTGCGGTTTTTGGCGGGTGGCTGGGTTTGAAACCGCCACCTCCAGCAAATGGGCTTGGCGCCCTACTCCTTTGAGCCACAGGTGTCGCCCAGGATTATCTTTTTTTTTTTTTTGTAGAGACAGAGTCTCACTTTATCGCCCTGGGTAGAGTGCCGTGGCGTCACACTGCTCACAGCAACCTCCAGCTCTTGGGCTTAAGCGATTCTCTTGCCTCAGCCTCCCGAGTAGCTGGGACTAC
>CAUYON010030435.1:0-15352 GCA_963573935.1 Arctocebus calabarensis
AGATAGGAAGGTACCACGTGATGCTGCAGATAGGAAGGTACCACAGGTGATGCTGCAGATAGGAAGGTACCACAGGTGATGCTGCAGATACGAAGGTACCACAGGTGATGCTGCAGATACGAAGGTACCACAGGTGATGCGGGAGACAGGAAGGTACCACAGGTGATGCTGGAGATAGGAAGGTACCACAGGTGATGCTGCAGATAGGAAGGTACCACAGGTGATGCTGCAGATACGAAGGTACCACAGGTGATGCTGCAGATAGGAAGGTACCAAGAAAGGTAATGTTGGAGGCAGGGCAGTACCACAGAAGGTGATGCTGGAAACAGGCAGGTTCCATGGACAATGATATTGGAGACAGGCAGGACAGTGAGGCTGGAGACAGGCCCGTAGAACAGAAGGTGATGCTCCAGACAGGCAAGTCCTATAAAATGTGATGCTAGAGACAAGCTAATAGTATGGAAGGTGATGCTGGAGACAGCCAGAGGCCAGATCAGGTCAGGCTCTGAGAGCAATAAAAACACCACTTAGGGGAGCTTTTGGTAGTGGAACGATCTGTCTAGTTCTCATTTTTTACAGGTTAGTGTGACTACTTTGTGCAGAATGGACTGCAGGGAATAAGAATGGAGAGCACTTAGAAGGCTGTCACAGTCACCCAGGTGAGAAGGGCAGTGAGGTGGACAGAGGCGGAAGCACAGGGTGGTGAGGTGAGCTGATTCACGTCACTGGGAACTGACTATGTGTGGAGATGAGAGAGGCAGAAGCGATGGGGAGCCCTCACCTTCGGACATGGGAGAGTGGAGGTGCAAAGGCCACTCACTAGAGGGGAGTGTGGAGGAGCGCTGCTTGGCCACCAGGGCTGAGTCCATTTCAAGTGTGCTCCGGCGGCAGAAATAGACTGAAGGTCCGCGTCAGCATCACGTGGCAGGCAGCACCTGCCAACCTGATTTGTTGATTGCAGAGGGTTTTAGTTCATGGTCTCTTTTTACTGAAGGAATAAATGGAGCGTGATCTTGCAAAGGGAGAGAAACAGATGCTCTTTGAGAAGGGCAGGAGGAAGGGAGAGAAAAGTTCTGAAGGTAAGGCTGTCCAGAGAACCCTGAGCAAAGATGGGATGCAGTGGGAGGGACAGGAACAAGATAGACCTCAGTATGTGCCAACCCAAAAGAGGTGTGCAGCAAAGACACATTCTGATCAGTTTGCAACTTTCTTGCGGACCGGCAACGCACTGATTGTAACATTATCCTTTTTGCTTTCCTTCCTTGGGAATGGGTGCTACACCTATTGATTATACCATAAAGATAACAGGGAAGGAAGAGAGGACTGCTTTTCTCATTTAATTGGGTTTTTAAGGTGCTCTCCCTGGTTTGTACACTCAAAAAGAAGTGCAGAATTTACAGCCATGAGGAAGTATTTCTGAGCATGATTCAATAAATGTCCTACATTTTTCTTTCTCACAAAATCTTGCAAATTAAACCTATTAGATTATAAAATCCTATCATTTCTATTTTTAAATTATATTCTAGATTATGTGATATACTAACTATAATAAAATATGTTCAATAATGACAGTGCACTTGAATAATAGGTTTTATTATTGAATAATAATTCAATTCCTAGATACC
Organism: Arctocebus calabarensis; assembly: GCA_963573935.1. NCBI lineage: Eukaryota > Metazoa > Chordata > Mammalia > Primates > Lorisidae > Arctocebus > Arctocebus calabarensis. The sequence goes on from CAUYON010030435.1 coordinate 1,626, forward strand.
CTACCTAATGGCTCTCTGAAGGCCTCCTGTTCGATTTTATTAGAAGGCAGATACTCGGGACCTGGATACTGGATCAGTCATTCAGCAGGTGGGGCTCAGCTGCCTTTTAAAAAAGCCCTTTAGGTAATTCTGGTGCATGTTAAGCTTGAGAACAGAACTTTTGCACACCAGGCAAAAAGAGGAAAATGATGACATTTGTACAATCCCCCATGTTAAGTAGGTAAGCCTTCCAGAGGCCTGAAGCTACACTGCCTCAGCTCTGTTCAGCAGCGCCATCCCACGTAGCTCACTATAACTCTTTCATTGCCCACCAGTGGATCTCTGACCTAGAGAAACTCACACCAGTGCAAAAAAATATATATATTTGAATGTTCACTGTGGCATTGTTTCTAATGATAAAAATTGCCTTAATTAATACCAATCAAGAGATCAGAACAGATTGTGGTATATTTATGCATTAAAATACCATTTTACCGTTAAAATGAATAAGTTGAAGTTACATGTTTCAGCACAGAAAAATCCCAAAAGCATCCTCTTGAGCAAAAAGTGCAGTTTCTAGAGGAGTATGTACAGTTTGATGTTTATATGATGTTTATAACATGCTGAACAACACTGGATATTGTATGTGGCATGCCTACATGGAGTAAAATCATGGAGACATCCATAGGATGATAAACAGTTATCACGAATAGTTAACTCTGGAGAAAGGGACAAAAGAGATGTCAGAGATATGTATTAATGAGGCATCATCAATTTATTTCTCAAAAAATCTAAAGAAAATATAGCAATAGCTTAATATTTGACCCAGGGACAAAGGGAATAGGTACACATTTATTTTATTACTTCTAACATTTTTCTGTATAAGCTAAAATGTTTCATTAAAATTTTTGGTAAGAAAGAAAACCAACTGGAATCTTCTATCCAATTACCTGAGTTGTAAGCTCAATTCTGATAGTAGCTCTTTGGTGTTGGGCAGATTATTTTCTCTATCTGGACCTCAGTTGCCACATTTGCAAAATAGTGGAGGTTGAGCTCAGGACCTCTGAAGTTCTCGTTCTTTGCACCCTCGACTATCTGTTTTGGCCCTCAAATAGAAAAATGCCCAGCCCCTTCCCTTTTTCCTTTATATGTAGGCTACAGCCCTCTCAGTAGCTGTTCCTCGTCCAGCTGTCCACCCCAATATGCTTGGCCTTCTTGTTTATAACAGCCTTGACAAATAAGATGGGAACTAATAACATATCACAAAGCAGAAACTAAAGAATCTGTGTTCTAACATATATTTTGAGGCAAAAAATATTTTAAAAAAGGAAAAGTTTGGCGCATCAACAAACTGTGTGGGATTTAGAAAATGACCTTAAATTTACCAGCAACCTTTGCCTTAGCAATGGATTTCACTAAGTGGAAGAGAATTTCAAGTCAACATCACAGCAATATGCACTGCTTTCTTTCTATTCATTGGACATCACCTCTATCTCCTGTCCTCCACCTCAACATCAGATGTGATTCAACACAACTAACTCGCTGACTTGTTCCATGAGGGAAAGCATACCTTCTCATTTCTAAAAATTGATTCTTTTGATCTTCCCTCAAGTTATGCCTTACATGGGAAATTTCCTTTCTAAGTAGGTTGGTATGTAGATTCTGTCTTTTGAATGTGATCAGTCATTTTGATAACATGAGCGTCATAATGTTGATGAATTATGCCTATAAAGGGTGACCAATTTTGGTTTATTTATTATTTACTACAAAAGATTTCAAATGCACAAAAAGCCTGGAACTTTCCACCTTGTTATGATCCCAGACCACAAGGTTGAAGGTTTCAGGCTCTTTTTTAGGCATTTGGTCAGTATAATGTGGTAGCAAACATATATAATATCTGTTTGTAGTTCTAAGATGTACTAACCAAGTGGTTTTAGGAAATGGCTTCAGTTTCCTAGCTTACAATATCTACAAATTGGTCCCTCCCATCCTGAAATTCTTTGTTCTGTACAATGGCCAAGTAAATCAGTTGTTCTGGCTTTGTGTGCCAGTCTCAATCTGAGTTTTCAACTTTCTAGGTTGAAAAAATGATAAAGTCGGCTTGGCGCCTGTGGCTCAGCGGGCTAAGGTGCCAGCCATGTAAACCTGAGCTGGCGGGTTCGAATCCAGCCTGGGCCTGCCAACCAACATTGACAGCTGCAACCCAAACAAAAATAGCTGGGCATTGTAGCAGGCGCCTGTAGTCCCAGGTACTTGGGAGGCAGAGGCAGGAGACTCACTTGAGCCCAGGAATTGGAGGTTGCTGTGAGCTATAATGCCACAACACTCTACCCAGGGCGACAGCTTAAGGCTCTGTCTCAAAAAAAAAAAAAAAAGAAAGAAAAAATGATAAAGTCATTAATGAGATACAAGCTAGATTCAACATAATGTCTACATGTATGTATACTTACAGTGATCATATACATAGATATGGAAATATCATATACATAGATTTAACAAAAGGAAAACTATACACATTGCTTCTTAATTACATAATATGCAAAAAAATTCCCAGTATCTGGCACATAACAGCATTAGGTTAAGGCTTACCGCATTAATTAATGGAATTAATTATTAAATTCATACTATGTCACAGAATAAGCTAGGTAGTTAAGACAATTTCTCATTTAATCCTTACAGTAATTCTGAGAGATAGATATTTCCTACTTGGTGTAGGATCTCAGGACTATTAAATGTCAATCAGGATACTAAGTCTGCCTCTGCCCATCTCAATGGCAGTATTAGCATCCAGAAGACAGACACACGTTTTGTAAATGAACACTTTCAGCGCTTCACCCTTGTAGATCTAACAACTTCTAGCCTCCATTCAGCATTGACGTACAACTTTATACTTCTCACTTAAGTACTCTCCTGACATTTTCTATTATTCACTAAAATGATGATGTGCTTCTCTAGTGATTAGAAAACTGACTCAAAACTAAAATAATGAGAGCCTAGAATGAGAATTACTCAGTGGGATCCATCCATATCTTATATATCTTATTCTCATTTGGATAAATACAGCTGGCTTTTCTCCTGTGGGTGACTGACTTTGGAAATTATCTGTGGTACCTATTTTATCTTCGCCAAACTTCTTAATATATTGTGTTATGTATATCAATGTCATAACTTTCTTTAACGGGACTAGAAGTCAGTTTGATAAGAAAATGCAATGAATAAAGTGCACTGGAATACAGAAAAACATCTGAGACAGAAAGGATGGAGACACGCAGACTGTCTACTAGCACGAGTAGCAGCTAGTTGAGGAGCTGTACCCCAAAGGCTAGTGATTAAGAAAAGAATCTCAGCCTAGACAAAGAACTGAGCCACAGGATTCTGTTCTTGACCTTTTCCCGTTCCCAGACGTTATCAGTGGTTCAGACAAATAGACAGCAAGGTCCCCAAAATGTGAAGACAGCAAATTGGTTGTATAAACAAAAATCGATTTGACAAGGTAAAGAAACAGGTCAGGACAGGATGGACAAACTGACATTTAATAGAGAATTCTGAGACCCCAAAAATAAATTTCCCAATTATAATTTTTTAAAAATGGTTTTGCAGCTACCTTGAAAGAGTCATGGAAACTCTGGTTGACAATGAATTCAATATGAACCAATAATTCATTATGATACCCAGAAGCTAGCTTCACATTTAGGTACAAATAGAAATAATAAATAGTAGAAATTAGAAAAATATCCCAAAGGAGTGAGGTCATAGGCCCACTCTTCTTGGCATTGGTAGTTTAGCTCCATATGCTGATGGGTTTTGGTGCTGAACCTTAACGAAAAAGACAAACTAGACATTCAATTCCTCACTCCAACAGGGTAAAATAGGCAAATTTGCCCATGGAAAAATGAATCTTTAACAAATGATGCTTTTAGTTGGGAAGAAGGAAAAATAAAGAAGGAGATGACAGCTATCTTCAAATATTTTTAAAGTGGTCTGTGGAATAAAAATAGTCTTAAGCTGAAAGGCCCAACAACATCAAATGAAGACCAACAGTTTCAAAGCAAGGAGCCTGTAAACTGGAATATTAAAGAATGTACGGTATGGGCGTAAGAAGGGTGAGGTTCCCCCATGGTGGGCAACGGGACCATCAGCTGAACAACTGGCCAGGTGAATGTTACTTAGGGGACCAAGGCACCAGTGGGAGTCTCATCCAAATTAATTTTGAAGTCTCTTACAAACCTGAAGGAGAAAAAAATCTATAATCTATAACTTGCCTAAAGACTCATGTTGCTAATGACCTTAGCAAGATACGGTTTGCAATTCAATCTACTACCTACCCACCCCTAAATAAAGATACACAAACACACATGTGTGTTGTCATGGTGGAATAAACACCAGAATCTCAGATTCTACTTTTAAAATTTGCAATAACTGAGAAGGGAACAGTCAAAGTTTGCTATCTCAATGGGGAAAAAAAATGTATGTGAAAAAAATTGTTAGTGTAAACAAGATTCTGGGAGGAAACATGGCCTCACATCTAAAGTCAAGAAAACACACTATTAAAAATAATTAGCTTCTGATTCTGTACAAATAAATTTTCCCAATTTCTTAATGATTTATTCTTTACTTCAGGTCAGGTAGGACTGAACAGTTATAAGCACTTGTTAGTAGCACTTATTCTGAACACTGTACAAACTTGAAAATAATAGGTTTGGTTTTTTTTTAATTTAAAGATTCAGCTTTTGTTTCAACTAGGCATTCAGGCAAGTTTAAATTAGGTCTCATTAATTCAAGTTTTTATGGAGGGGTTTTTTGGTTTGTTTTCTAATTTTTAATCATTACAGGTACATACTCTTTATACATATTTATGGGGTACATGTCATATAAATCAGGGGTGTCCATCCCCTCAAGAATTTATCATTACTTTATGTTAGGAACATCCCAACTGCACTCTTTCAGTTATTTTTAAGTCTACAATAAATTATTGTTAACTATAGGATTACTCTTATTCTTTCTAACTGAACCTTTGTACCATCAACCATCTCCTCCTCATCCCCTGTTGTGTAAATGGTTCATTTCACACAGGTAGAAGGAAACCTTCAGCACGGAGGGGAGATGTCCCATGCTCTTTATTCAGCTCCAGTAGATGGTGAGCTAAGGTACATGGAAGGGCCGCCCTTATCCAGCTCCTGGCAACCAGGAAGCTGGGCTACATGCAAAGTCCCCAATCTACAATCAGTGATCCCCACAAGGGGAAAGTCCTGCACAGCTTTATACCCAAGGAAACAAAAGCAGCAACATGCCCAACAGCTACACCCTATGCATCATTGTGTGCAGTTATGGCTATCTAAAAGTACAAGGAGCCTTCTATCTCGTCCCACCTATCCATGGATATGGACAAGACAGCCCAGAATCCTTATCTCATTCCAAACCCAAGGCTACGGGCGAGGAAGCCCAAACATCTCTGTCCCTACACCCCTCTTTCCCTGTACCATTCCCAGCCTCTGTTACTCTATTCTCTATCTCCATGAGTAAAAAAAAAAATTTTTTTAGCTCACCCATATTAGTGAGAATTTGTGACATCTGTCTTTCTGTGCCTGGCTTATTATACTTAACATAACTCCTCCAGTTTAAGAAACTTTTTTGATAATATGTTGCTTTGAATTCTTCTTGAGTACAGATAAGCAAGAAATGACCATAGATCATTACCAAGCAATACAAAGTAATTATCATTTAAATGCAAGACTTCCCAGCCTTTTTTTTTTCCTCTGCTGCACATTGGAAGAATAAATGGTGTCTTAGACAACACATCAAATACATAAATACTAACAAAAGCCGATGAGCCAAAAAAAAAAAAATCATCCTAGCATACTTTTTGTGATATCCAACACCAAATAAGCAAAACAGTCCTGCCAAATCAGCATGCAGCCCTTGGGTCACAGGTTGGACAACGCTGAGACAGACAAAAATTAAGTATTATATGTAGTCCACAACTTATATTAAAGAACCCAGCCAGACTGGAGATCACATACAAACTGGCCATAAACTATACAAACACATAGGCTCTAATGCTGGAAAGACATGACGTGCAGATCTGTGGACAGCCCGTGCAGCTGCACTGGGTGCTGTGCTCAGAAAGCTGCATGCTTGGTTTAAGGTTCTACTGTCAATGTCTAGAAAGTCTTAACAGTGTTTGAAAACTGAGTCCCACAGATTACATAGGTGTTCCTGAACACTGGCACATAACGATAACTGAGATACAAAGGCAAGCAAGAGAAATGCATACACACTGGCAAAATCTAAAAATAGCCCCATTTATTAATGAGCAACCACATCCTGTAATCAAGACACAGACTGTTGGTTAAAGTTATAAAGAATGACTTTGCTTGTTGTATGTGTAAACCAGAGATAATTCACAAATTTACTAATTGTTTTTCTCTGCTGCAGATGTGAACTGTCAACCAGGGGAACTTGAGTATTCAAAAGTAATCAGCCACTATTTCAAACTCCATCAAAAAGTCATGTATCATTTTCAGTAGACAGGAAATTCTGGTACATTTTTACTGGAGTTACAGAAGAGTGATGAAGCAAAAGTGAATTTTAAAACAACAAAGCAATCGCTTCACTTCACCATGGAAAATTAAAAGCAATGATAAACCCTTGTGGCACTTGAGACTTTTTCAGTATTCTCTGAATTGTAAACTGACATAAGGACACATTAATGAGGTAATTTTGAACTCCTGCTCAAATTATATTCTCCCTAATGTGGATTATAAAGTGCCTTTTACAAAGGGCGAAACAGATACCTTAGTTCACACATTTACAGGAGAGGAGTTACCAAAACTCTAAATATCACAAAGGAAAACTTGTTATGGCACTGCCTTCTGTATGACAGCCTCTAATTCATTTCTGGTAAGTCTGGAAATGAAGCAATCAAGTGGAAAAAAGGCAAGATGAAGCATCAAATATGAAACCCATCTCGGTTCTAACTTAAGAAATTTTTCCCCATTTAATTTTGAGGTCACAAATAGAGTCTACACAGCTTTGGAGAAGGTATTTACAGTACCCTTGATTCATATAACAGCATTTGTTACAAAGAGCACAAGGGACATTTACAGACAATATACATTTTGTCTACACAATATCTCTGTAAAATCAGGAAAAGACTGTGTTATTCTCATTTTAACAATGGCAGAACTAAGACACAAAGGAGATATACGGTTTTCCCAGAACTACACACCACGCGCACACACACACACACACAGTAAACGATATTTGAAAATTATTTCTCCCTTTTAGCATTTTCATATTATTAAAATCTCAGTGCAAGATTATTATTATAAAATGTAGACCTACAAAAGATATTAGTTACAATGTAATTTCAATTATAAATCATTTTACCTGGAGCTCTATGAGCTACTAAATAATTTTTAACAAATATGCAAATTAAAAGTAGATTATATTTTCCAAATTTCATTGCAAAATTATATTTAAATTTAGCACAAACTCATATTCTACAGACAAAAGAAAATTAGTATGGGGCAAACTGTGATAGAAGTAGTCTATTAAATGAAATTATATTTTGATTTCTACCCCTTCCTTGTGACAAAAAAAGGTTACAATTTCTAGAAGGAGCCATATACAAATTCTTTAAAAGGCCATCATTCATGCAATGAAACACTTGCTAACCTATAATTTACAGTTCATCTGGCTCTCTACCTTAAATCTCAAGCCCTTTACTAAATAATTGTAGATTGGTTACTCAATTGTAAAGCCTCCTCGAATCAAGTCTTAACTGGCGTTGTGACGTCTTACGTCATGATGTTGCGTCACCACGTGATGACGCTGTGCCATCACAACACATCATCGCATATTGACACAATGTCATGGCATAATATCATCAAATTAAATTCATCGGCATTCCCCAGCCTGGCCCCAGGAAGGGCAAGAAAGATTATAAGTTTCTTTTTGTTCTTGTCAACACTCCTGGTGGTAGGAGAGAACAGCAACTGGGTAAATTATTTCTGGGTCTCCTAAAACTTCCTAGATCTCAAATTAGGAGAATTTGAAGGTTTCAAGGAAAAGTTCAAGGGGATAGTTTTCATGAAGAAAGTTTTCATAACTTGCTACTTGCTTTGCCCCATGATTAAAACACCTGAATCCCTTTTTAAAGATAAATATTTACACATGTTAATTCCTCCTCTTCCCCTCCCCCCAAGGGACAAAAACAGGACAGTATTTTGGTGAAAGGAAACAATCCTTGGTCCTCATTTCTTGCCCTCATCATCCACATTTTTCCAGTTCTTTTCCTTCACCCCAGCATCCCTCTTCCATAACATTCTGAAATGGAACAGTGACATAGAAGGCAGATTCAGTGGGTAGTTTTGCCTAGGGACACTTAAAGGTTAGGGTGGGAGTGTTGAAGGCTGTGATAAAGAGTCTTTCCTGTCACAGCCGCGGTAACAAACACAGTCTTGCATGTTAGCAATCATCATAAACGTGGGCATTTGGATGTGACAATTATCCGAACGTTATCTGAATTAACTTATGAACTCTTCCAAAAAGATAGTTACCAGTTCATTAAACATAATGGGTGCTGTGTGCCTACTGTCAACGTGTGATTTCTCTTTCATTAATTCAGTAGCTATGTGCCAGACTCAGTTCTAGGTCCAAGGACTCAGATCAAACAGAAGAAACAGTGTCACCTTGAGGAGTGCACAGAGCAAAAAGGGAGATAGGTGAGCAACAGATTGCAAAACAATCTGCTAAGATCTCCAATGATAACAAGACAGAGTACTGAGAACTGGAAAATGAAAGGCTAACCAAAGGCCGCCAAGAAGATCCGATGAGGAAGATAACATGTTTTTGTATCTTGAAAAATGAATAGGCAAAGGAGAAAATAATTTCAGATTCAAATGCAAAAACCTGGACTTTGAGGGAGACCTCAAAGTATTAGACTAACTTCGTCATTTTGTAGATGTTTTCTCAAAATGATCTGTTCATATAAATATCTCTCTGCTATTTTGAGGGACATTGACTCATACATTCATATTACCATAATTTTTCATCATAATTTCAAACAGCCTCTAGATGACTCTTAACCACACTGTATCAATGCAGTTTTGGAGGTATCTTTTAGGAGAGCTTTCTATCCATAAAGTCAAATATTCTCCTTCTCCATAACCAAATAAAAATTGGAAATCAAAGCCATTTGTGTTTTCTTGAAAGAACTAACTAGCCACAAAAATCTTAGTGACTTCTTTTCTAGTATGCACCTGAGGATGGATTAGAACAAATCCCTACTGATGACACCTTTAAAAGGTGTGTACTGCATATACATTTTTTTCAATATACTGTGAAGGAAATGCTGCAGCCCAGTCAGTGGGGAGTGGTTATGTATTCCGAAACGCAGCCCCACAAGAAAGCCACTGGTATGCTGCTACATAATCCTCCAGAGGCGTTAAAAAGTAGACTTGCCAAGAGAATAAGAACTCTAGGGGATTTCAGCCCCCAAAGACTTGTCTTCATCTTTCTAAGAATTATATGATGTTGAGAAACAAGTTTTCAAACAAATTTCTAAAATGTCATTTCTAAGCCTAGACACATATCCATTTGGAAATCGGGTAAGCAATTGTTTGATACTTGATGAAATGCATAGCTTTTAAACTCAGCCATATATACACACATATTTATTAACATATCTATTATATTTTATAAAATGATGAAAAGCAGAATCTTAGCATCTAGATCTGTGATGCTGGAAAAAGAAGAGAGAGAAATTTCCAAATAACAATTTTCCACATATAGAGTACATAAAATGTTATCATGGACAGGACAGAAAAAAGATGAAATAAGAAATTTTCTTGAATAAATTTTAGAAAATAGACTACCGAGAATACAGGGCTAAAGATCTACTAAAGATAGGAACCCAATGGTACAACAGTAGGCTATGGAGTTTGTGAACTTCTTAAGGTTTATTTCTTTAAGAATTATGTATGTTTTTAAATTTAAAATCCAGAAGAAAAACAAGAATAGTAACATCAGAAATGCTCAGTTTTTACAGATTTATTCAGCTATATATTAATGTACTTTTCATCCAGACAGAATTCATTTATGTAACAGATGCATGTGGCAAAAAACTTTAACTTAATTTGTATCTTTCAGAGTATCTTTTGTAGTAGAATAATCACCTAGAATTTTCCTGTTTCATAAGTTCAGGGTTCCACATATTGGCTTTCTCAAATAGGGTCTCCTTTGTGCTAACTGTCCAATTATAGAGTGACCGGGTAGACTGGGAATAGGGGTAAAACGTGCTCTCGTGGAACTTGTCCACCTCCACGTTCTGCACTTATTTTGTTCACCAGAGATGGGTATAAAAAAACCTCTGTGTTTATTCTTTCTATCCTCATATCTTTTATTTCTTAAGTATTTTTCACATTCCCATGAACTAGAGCAAAATAGTCCACAGAGAGACTCTAAGTTTTATTTACCTATGTAAATAATTTTCTTTATTGAATTCCGAGAAAGGAAAGGATAAAGGTGTTCCATTTACACATATTAAGGACCTACTATCCACTGGAAATTGTACTAGGTAAATTTACAAATGTTCTCTCGTTTAGTTCATCACATCTTTAGGGATCTTGAAAAGAAACATGACTGTTAATCAACACAAACTACAAAATCTATCTGTTTAAATTAATCCAATAGCTCATCATTTTTTAATAAAAAAAAGAAAAAAGATATTATATTTGTTAAGTACCTCTATGAGCTGGGCACTATTATTTTAAAATTAACCCAACTTATTTTCCCCCAGTTTCTAGATGAGCGGGCCCGATCGAGTCACCAATCTGTATTAAACAGATTATATTCAATACCAGATGTATTTGCTCTTTCACAATAAAGAGGAGAGAGTGGGGCAGACTGTGACTAACTAAAGAAGCTCAAATTCAAGTTGAAGTTGGTGAACCTCAAGTTTTGAAGCAGTTTCCTGTCCTCCTTGATTCTGGACTATCCTAAATTCCCAGCAGGGGAAAGACTAATCCTAGGAAGTTTAGACAATAAGAGTTGCAGGAATCAGCAGGAAGGTGGCTGAGATGGCAAAGCCAGTAGGTAGGAGCAGAAAATCTCAGAAAATCTGGAGAAATGTATATGACAAAAAAGGCTGCACCAGGAAAGAAGTTGGGCTTGATCCATTATACAGCAGGGAGTCAATGCTATTTATAAAAGAAGGGCTGGTCTAATGAAAGTGGAATTATGGAAAGATTCAGAAAGAATTGGAGGAAACAAATCATTGGAGTCAGAGCTGCCGAGAAAATGCACACATGACAGCTGGCATTAGGCTGGCAGCAGGCGACAGGGGAATTGTGAGGGTCCAACTAGATATATTTTCAGCAAAATGAAAGTCAGAACAAATAAACATATAGTATATAAGAAATACTAAAGCGTGAAGAGACAAATCCAACTCCAAGTTTGAGCATAAGCAATGGTAGCATGTTAAAGTTACAGGCAGAAATGGGGGTGCCAGTTGGTGGTGGTGGTGAAGTGAGACACTGGTTTAATTTTAGATGTGAGCAGTTTGATATAACAACACATCGACATGATTCTCTCCAGTGTACTCCACACCTAGATGCTGACAGGCTCTCTAACGCAGGCTCTGTCGTAGCACAAGCCTCAACAGCTTGACCACAGAGTGCCCGAGTGCAATTCTCATGTTGACGGGAATTGCTGTGGTTCCAGAGCCCGTCAGAGAAGTAAGGGAGAGAATGGGAGTTGGAAAGGGGGCATCTATTTCTCGGCAAGAGACTCAACCCAAACCTTTTTAACGACTACTAAAATTCCAGAACAAAATGGACCAAACCAATTCATTACTTTATTTTACAACAACAACAAAATTAAAAGTCTTTCCCTATGAGAGAGAATTGGGTTTTTTACCCTTTCTTTAAAACTGATCTTCAGAAAATGATTAAAATTGTTCACTACTCTGAAACTTTTGCTGAAAAGATTGGATTTGTTAACAGAACAATTATTTCAAAAGGGGGATGATTCCATTAACACTCCAGACTGGAATTTGATGGCATTTTTTTTACACAATGATTTCAATTAATGGACTTTTCTTAATGTTTAATGGTAGCAAAGTCATCACACTGAAGAAATCTTATGTCATTTATCAGCTTCCTCTCCAGGGCCCTGGGCACACCTGATGATTATTTCGATCAAACCAATCATTCACTAAACATGTAATCTTGAATAATTTAGTAGAGCAATAGATCTATTGCTTAATGAAGTGCTAACCTTTTATGAAGCTGGTACCCGGGGAGAGGACTAATATCTGTGTCACAGACTAACTTAGATCAGGCCTTGGGTTTTGGAGGTAACATTGTACTTCCTAGAATATCTAAATACATGTAATTATAAACCACATTATGGGGGAAAAGTTAAGCTTTGGGTGGAACTGTAGCATTTACAAAGTATTTTCTCAGACATTTTCTCATCTGATGCTGAAATCAACCCTATAAAGGTAATTTGCTTTGTTTTAATGAACACATAACAATTGTTCCTACTTATGGACAACACAGTGTGATACATGTAATGGTTAGTGATCAGATTGGGGTAATTAATGAATCCATCATCACTAATATTTATCATTTCTTTGTGTCCAGAACATTCAATCTCCTCCTTCTAGCTCTCTGAAACTATGTAATATGTTACTGTGAAGTCAAGTCACCCTGCAGTGCTATAGAACACTGTAACTTACTCCTGTAATTCCGCCTCCTTCTCCCCTCCGCTCCCTTCTCTCCACCCTTTCCAGCCTCTATTATCCTCTGATCTACATTTTACTTCTATGAGATCAACCTCTTTTTAGCTTCCACATATAAGTGAGAACATGCAGTGCTTAACTTTCTGTTCCTGCCGTATTTCACATAAAATAAAGAAGTATTATTTTACAAGTGAAGACAAAGAGGCTCAGAGAGGCTACTAAGTGATTTGCCTAGAGCTGCCTAGCCATTAAGTAGTGCAACTGAGATTCTCCCCCCAAAAGTGTGTACGGTTTCCTGCACCAGGATTCTCTCCGGTGTGATAAACACCTAGATGCTGGTAGGCTCTCCAAAGCAGGCTCTGTCCATGCCACAAGCCCCCACAGCTTGACCACAGAAAGCCCTGATTCCCTGGCTTTATATACCACCTCCTTCTGCTGGCCAAGGGTTCTCACATGAGCCCCTGACAGAGAAGCATCATAAGCCACCATTTCTAAAGAACTTTTCTCAGGAACTAAATCACATATAAGCATTTCTGCAACATATACCTGTCATCATGTAGCAAAGAAAGCCACACAACTGGTAGGAACAGGTGTCGGGTTCTTTTTATTTTTTAAATGATTCCTTCCACATTACAGTTCATGTAAACAGCACCCAGAATTCTGCCCAATCAAGAATAACTCTTTACTTAAAATTCTTAAAGGACTTCATATGCAATCTGAAATATTTTCATCAAACTGTTTAACATAGCCTTCATGGCATTTTCTTTTTTTTTTTTTTTTTTAATAATTTTATTTAATCATAATTATGTACATTGGTTCAATCAAAGGGCACGATTAATAAACATTAAGAAATATTTTGATAATACTGTTACAGATAACCTTCATGGCATTTCCTTGATCACTATATAAAGACATTAATGCTCTTCTTAGCAAAGTATCTCAAGAATGGAAGAAAAAGTATCCAATGTACTCAGCCCTAATATGAATCTAATTTATAGTTTTC